>APFE031594539.1:194233-215869 GCA_000404065.3 Pinus taeda | reverse complement strand
CTCAAGGTTAAAGAAATAAAACATGGAGGTAAGCCCAAACCAACTTTCGGGCATAGGGTCTAGCCAACCTAGGCTTAGAGAGGGCTCTCTCTATGTGATTTAGCTTTGTTTGTTGGGATTTTAGGCTAGTTATGACTATTCAGGGGAATTTTTGATTTGTATTGAGGATTGGATGGTTGGATCCTTCAAATAGATGGATAGAATGATGTCTTTAGACCATTGGGATATGGAGTCAACAGAAGGGCAGTAGAACTGGATCAACTCACCAAAGGGAATGTTTAGAGGGCAAGCTAGTAGAGTAAAGTGTAGGTCTTTAGGGCAAGGAGTGAAATGGTTTTAATCAGGGTGAGAGAGAAATTAAGAATTATAAGATCAAGATATAAATGAGGAACAGAGGGTAATAAAAAACAAAGGGAAATTAAGAATCCTTTGATATGGATTAGCAAGAAACAACCTAAACTAAGGAGCAGTTAAGAATTCATTGACTTAGATATCAGTAGAAAACATTCAAATGCATAACCATTAAAACAGAGTGTAATTAAAAAAAAATTGAGATATTGTTCCAGTTATAGCATTTAGATTAAGAAATACATTAAAGGTTGTGGAAAAACATTAAGAAAGATAACAAAAACATGAGAAAATACTTGTATGCACTTCGCTCAATACATGAATCCTGTGAAATATCTTTTCTTTATTCATCAATCTAGCTTGCTGGCTCAGTCAGTGATACAATAGATTTACAGTCTTATGATCAAGAAGTCTATAGAAATGTCTAAGAATCCACCCCAAAATACTTCAAATGAAGAAGTATTTATACAAATTCTAAACTGAAATACCTTGAAAAAATATTAAGATTAGTTTTACAAATATCTCAAACTATTTTAAATTAATGGAACTTAAATAAAGGACACTCAAAACCAATGAATCTATTTGGAACTATATTTATGGATTGAGGGTGACAAATAAGAGAAAGTCGAATTTGATAGCAACTCTTAACTGATGATGAGGCTTCCAAGTCACTAACTGCCTCCTTCCTTTGAACATTCTACCCCAGAAATTCTGCAACATTAGGGCCCAGTGATAACTTTTTATATCTCAATCCGAGATGGATATGTAAAAATTGAAAGAGGTTATTGTAGACAAGTATGTTAGTGAGATAAAACTATTCCAATTTCCCAAAATTCTGTGCCAGTTGTTGACCATATTGTCTACAAGAATATATCAAAAACAAGATTTTGCACAGTCTGAAACATAGGCTCTAAAGATATGCATTTATCTCCCCTTTTCTAATACCTGTGTAAAACGTGAGATAGGTTATTGTATATTGGCCTCTTAAGAACAGAAACCTCTTGTAATTTCTCAAAATAATTCTTGGATTGGCCACAATAGTTTGTAAAAAATTATGACTTAAACATAAAATTTCTGGAAAATGTACCATTTCTACTCTATTTTTTTCATCTATCTTCACTTTGATTTTTCAATCTGATACACTTTTACTTATAATATTTCATCTGGTACACTTTTACTTTGATGGCATGTCAATATCCTTTACTGTGTTTTTACTTTTACTATACATTTTAACCTTTTACTGTGTATTTCAACAGGAAATTATTTAGGTTTTTATATGTATCAGCATATGGTAATGGATATTGATCAACTTTCGGTATGTTTGATCTGTTTGTCTTTTGAGTGTATGCTCTGTTTGGTTCCTTTGTTTTAACTGTCAATGTCTCTATGTGAATGATTTCTTTCTCTGTTCTGTGTATAACTGTTTTCTTCTTCTGAATGAAGGTTTTTAATAGATTTCCTTGTTGAGTCTTGGAGTAAACAGGTTCTATGACTAGTATCAAAACTATTTATCCAAGCTCTGGTCTTCGGCTAATTATCTACAAAATTCAACAATTATTAAGAAAACACAGGTCAGCTAGAAAGCCATTTGATGGATTTATTTGCATAGGGATGCCAAGGGAACGAGTCATGGTAGTGTTTTGAACGGAATCGAAGGTCAAATTGTGTTGCAGAGGTTCAAGGTGGCGACAAAGGGTTTAACGAGTTTTTACTGTGAAACGGAAAAAGGAATGAAAACGATGGGTTTCATGGTTTTAAGTGTTAACGGGAAAATTTTTAAATATGGTGCATAAATTCATATTCATGAATAATGGGTGGTTTTTCGAGGTGGTGGGGAGGTAGTATTAGAGGTTTTCGCACTGCTTATGAGGCAAAGGATGTTTTTAGGAGGGGTCACCCAATATACTCCAGCACTTGACACGTAGCGTTTGGGGGGCCGGGGAAAAACCACTTTACCGGGCGGGTAACAATCACCCATCAGGCGTGACTGATATGGTCATGTGCCATTTGATTTGGGTGCAAATGCTTGGATGGTCATCGGGTGGCAAACTAGCATGGAAGAAATGGATAGACGTTTAGGGGGGCCTAGGGGCTTTAATTACAGCGGATTGTCATTATAGCTAGGTTAATCACGAGGTTAGGGGATCGGGTGGAACTTAAATGCCATGATTAACTTAGGTTTATTGAGATTTGATAAATTAAGTAGGTTTTGTTGGGATATGGAGTAAATTATATAGTTTATTTTAAAACTAAGGGTGGGAATATTTATATAGGAGATTTAATTAATATACAAGAAAAAGGTATTTTGGGATTTATATAATTAAGTTAAAAATTAATATGAAATTGGTAGAGTGAATATACCCTTAAGCATAGTAAATGCACATTTTGCACATTTTACATACACTTAATATTTGGGATAAATTGTTTTTTGTGGGTTTTGTTTTGAGTGAAAGGGACTTTAACATGGTGTTATTTGCTTTTTCCTAGTTAAATGAAGTTTAACATTAGGAAAAGCAATTTTATTAGGATAATGAGGGGAAATGAAGAGAGATGAATTTTATGAAGGGGATTCTAACTCTTGAGGTCCATAAGTCATTAAGCTGAGGGTTTGGTCCCACCAAAAGTCAGAGGAATGCTCTGAGCCTCTTTGACTTGAAGGATTAAAAGTACTAGAACATGCTTGTGGGTAGCAAATTAGTAAGTATAGGGGAAAAATGACTGAGGTGGAGTTAGTTAAATTAACTTGTAAATCTTTGCTTTTGCCTTCATAATTGATCATGCATATTAGCACATATGTCTAAGCAAGATGAATGTGTTTTGATCCAATCAACTTTACACGTCAGCAAACTTTCTTTTACTTACCCATTTACTTACCCTAACATTTTTTCTTCATTTTATTTGGGTTCATTCAGACTAGCAAACCCTTATCATCCATTTTTATTTTGAAAAGTAATATATCTAATTCTAACCTTATATCATCCAAGGTCTCAAATTAAACTGATGATATCCTTTTATTTTCTCTACCTATCTAATGATCTACCAAGATTAAACTGTTTGTTCAGATTTTATTTTCTAACTATAAACATAAAATTCAAATCATGAAATAACCAAGATTAAACAATTTGATTACCATGGATTGTGGCACGAATAACAAGCTACATAGAATCATTATTATGCATAAAATTAAATAGGAGTGGCGTTTAGACTTGCACACTTTCATGGTCTATTTTTGTTCTTGGGGTTCATATATTTTCATTTTTTTACCTTCTCTTATTCTTTTCGTCCTTTGATATCTCTTTTAGGACATACCCTCTTTACATTTTTTAATTTTTAATATGGAAAACATTTGAAAAAAGCAAAGGTATGTACAATATTACAAGGCTTAACCTTATTCATTCAAAATTATGACTCTTACTGGTATAGGAACCTAAGAGTGGCTCCACTTGTGGATGGCATCTTATGAAAAGATGTCAAGAACTAATGAAGACTAGTGGCCTTTGAATTAAGACTGTGGTTACTTTATAACCGTTCTTTTGTGATTTCTGCCTTATTGTATAATCTCTGTCACTGAAAATCTTGAACTGCAACCATAGCCTTTTCTACAAACTGAAATCTGACACATGTTGTACTAAAATCTGATTTGAAATGAACTTGCTGCTGAAAAACTATATTGAATCAAACTGAAATCCTACCTACTTACTGTAATCAACTGTTCAACTACTAGTTAGGTAGAATGAAACAACGAGTGCAACCATTCAAGCATCATATATATCGGTGGATTTTGCTTCTTGTGCTTATTTGCGATTAAAACTGAAGTTCTACAGCCCAATATAACCTTGTCAACTAATCAGAAGATAAGGAAATACATTATTTCCTTTGTGGATGTTAAAAAATGTACAAAAGGATCTTCCAAAATATACACTATTGTTCAACTAATTTAAGCAACTGTAAATTGTTCTGGATGGCCTCCATGCCATGAAACTGAAATGTCACTTTCACCTTTATCACCCTGCATATTTTCAAACAAGCTTTGTGATGATATTTCTTCTGATTGAAATGTTTGACTGATGAAACCTTTATCATCTTGATATTGAATCTCATTGTTGGTTAATGAAGAATAATTCTGATTGCATTCACTTTCCAACCCATCGATTACAGGATCATGAAAAACTTGGAAGGATTGTTGCAACTTATTACTCATAGGTTTGAATGGGACTTCACAAATTTCTACAAGTTTCTTATCCTTTTCTTTAGACTTTTCATACCACATTTCCTTTAAAAACTGAAATGATTTAGAACATAGTGGTATATAACTTTCCTGCATTATTTGATCAGGTTTTTGAATGGAATTTGAAAATTGTACTTGTGAAACTGAAGGATCTTGATCATGGATTTTATCGTCTTCTTTGTTGTTAATGTTAATACCTAAAGACTGCTGATTTTTTATTGCTTTAGAGTTTTCTCTAATGAACTGAAATGCAACAAAACAAAGAGGCAAAGAAGCTTCACTTATTTCCAAATTTTCTGCACTTTCTTCTTCACTATCATAGCTGATATGAATAAGATGATCACTATTTTGAAGCTGTTGAAACTGAATTTCTTTATTTCCCAAACTAGTTTATGATCACTCTGTAAAATTAGTTTGGATTTGAAAAACATAATTACCATCATACTGATCATATTTAGGCAAATCATTAAAATAAGTAACGTCATCAAACATACACATTAGATCAGCATATTTCCTCTCCACGTATTGCTCTATAAATCTATATTTTGATCTATGGTAGTTTGAATTAGTAGGAATTTGTTCATGGCTATCAACCTCTTCTTTTTGTGAAATAAACGTGTCATGGTGATCTTGAACAAAAAATTTATCTTTCATTATGATCTTCTATATCCTTTCCTCTATTTTTCTTACCAAAATGTCGAGTTTTACCTTAGCAATGTTGTTCTTCTCTGCTTCTGCTTTCAAACTTTCTCTTCTAATTTGCAGATTAACTTCTACATCTACTGCAATGTTCTGCATCTGTTCCAGTGTTGAGGGGTTTCTTTCTCTTAGCTGAAATTCTATCTCTGGATCAAATGCTTTTGGATAATGCAAGAGAGCTGAATCAGGAGGAGGTCTTATATTTGATGGCATTGAATAATAGATTTGAGTAAATCTGTCAGAAAATTGTTGTATTGTTTCATTCAGCTATCTTTTTAACTGATTATATTCTTAGATGATCAAGAAAAGATTGACTTTGATTATCCATCTATCAAGGAAAAATTTGACAAACTGTTGGAAATCTGAGATGTTTGCAATAGGTAGATTCTTGAACGAACTCTTTACTCTACTTTGCAAAGAGAGAGCAAAAAGCTTGATAACAACATCATCTTCATAAATCTCAAATAAGTCTAGATAATTCTCAAAACCTTGAATATGTTTTTGGGCAGTGATACCATTGTCTCCATCAAACCTAGGGAGATACTTGTAATAATTGTCAGGGAAAGCATGGAGTGTAGGAGGTAAGATGAGTGGCTTATATCTATTAGGAACTTTATAAGGTACAGGAATATGTACAAGGATTGTATGATTAGTCTTGATTGTTTGATTCTCCTCAATTGGAAAATGATCTTCATAAGAGTTAGAAGAATGCTGCTCAAACATGTAAGGAGACTTTATATCTACTATTTTCAAAGTGAAATAATAAAAAATTAATCTAAAATATTCTCTAAAATACAATATACATTGAAAAAATTTCTTGATGAGAAAGAACATAATGTCTTGGATAACAATCCAAGTTAAAAGCTTGATCTCATATTATTATTTCTGGTTCATTCCTCCAGTGGAGTCTTGATTGCGAAATTGATTTGGAGTCGCCAGGTGGATGATTTTAACCTTTGTGTGTCTGATCATTGTCCACCATCATAGATCAGATCTGAACCTGTAAAATATTTCTGAAGAAAATGTTAGTCTTCCCCAGTATGGTCGCCACTATGTTATCACTCAAAATTTTCTCAAGGTTAAAGAAAAATATCACCGAGGTTACCACAAACCAACTTTTGGGCATAGGATCTAGCCAACCTAGGCTCAGAGAGGGATCTCTCTATGTGATTTAGATTTGTTTCCTGGGATTTTAGGCTAGTTATGATTGTTCAGCGGGGTTTTTAATTTGTATTGAAGATTGGATGGTAGGATCCTTAAAAGAGATGGATAGAATGATGTCTTTAGACCATTGGGCTATGAAGTTAATAGAAGGGTAGCAGAATTGGATCAAGTCACTAAAGGGAATGTTCAGAGTGCAAGCTAGTAGAGTAAAGTGCAGGTCTTTGGGATAAGGGGTGAAATGGTTTTAGTCAGGGTGACAAAGCAATTAAGAATTCTAAGACCGACATATAAATGAGGAACAAAGGGTAATGAAAAAAAGGGCAACTAAGAATCCTTTGATATGGATTAGCAGGAAACAACCTAAACTAATGAGCAATTAAGAATTCCTTAACTTAGATATCAGTAGAAAACATTCAAATGCATAACCGTTAAAACAGAGTGTAATTAAACAAATTCTGAGATATTGTTTCAATTATAGCATTCAAATTCAGAAATACATTAAAGATTGAGGAAAAAATTTAAGAAAGGTAACAACAACATGAGAAAATACTTGTCTGCACTTCGCTCAACACATGAATCCTGTGAAATATCTTGTCTTTATTAATCAATCTAGCTTCTTGGATCAGTCAATTATACAATATATTTATAGTATTTTGATCAAGAATTATATAGAAATGTCTAAGAATCCACCCCAAAACACTTCAAATGAAGAATTATTTATACAAATTCTAAACTGAAATGTCTTGAAAAATTATCAAGATTGGTTTTAGAAATATCTCAAACTATTTTACATTAATAGAAATTAAATAAAGGACACTGAAAACCAATGAATCTATTTGGAATTATATTTATGGATTTAGGGCGACAAATAAGAGAAAGTAGAATTTGATAGCAACTCTTAATTGATGATAAGGCTTCCAAGTCACTAATTGCCTCCTTCCTTTGTGCATTCTGCCCCAACAATTTTGTAAAATTAGTGTCCAGTGATACCCTAGTATATCTCAAAGCGAGATAGATATGTAAAAAGTGAAATATTTTATTATAGATAAGTATGTTAGTGAGATACGCCTCTTTCCATTTCCCAAAATTCAGCTCCATATGTTCACAATATTCTCTGCAAAAAGATGTCAAAAATAGGATTTTGCACAGTCTGAAAAATAAGATTTGAAGATATGCATTTATCTCTCTTTTTGTAATACCTGTGTACAAAGTGAGATAGGTTTTTGAATATTGGTGTTTGAGGAACACAAACCTCCTCCATTTTCTCAAAATGCATCTTGGATTAGCCACAATAGTTTCTGTAACATTATGACTTAAACAGGAAATTTCTAGAAAATGTACCATTTCTACTCTATTTTTCTCATCTATCTTCACTTTGATTTTTCAATCTGATACACTTTTACTGATACTCTTTCATCTGATACACTTACTTTGATGACCTATCAATATCCTTTACTGTTTTTTTACTTTTACTGTACATTTTAACTTTTTACTGTGTATTTCAACAGTAAATTATTTGGGTTTTCATATGTATCAGCATATGGTAATGGATACTGATCAACTTTTTGTATGTTTGATCTATTTGTCTTTTGACTGTATGCTCTATCCAGTTCGTTTGTTTTAACAATCAATGTCTCTATGTGAATGATTTCTTTCTTTGTTCTGTGTATAGTTGTTTTCTTCTTCTGAATGAAGGTTTTTTAATAGATTTCCTTGTTGAGTCTTGGAGTAAATAGGTTCTATGACTAGTATTAGAACTGTTTATCAAAGCTCTAGTCTTCGGCTAATTATTTGTAAAATTCAACAATTATTAAGAAAACACAGGTCTGTTGGAAATGCATTTGATGGCTTTATTTTCACATGGATGCCTGGGGAAGGAGTCATGGCAGTGTTTTGAATATAATCAAAGGTCGAATTGTGTTACAGAGGTTCAGGGTAGTGCCAAAGGGTTTAATGGTTTTTTACTGTGAAATAGGCAGAAGGCATGAAAACGAGCATTTTCATGGTTTTAAGTCTTAACGGGCAACTTTTTAAATATGTTGCAGAAATTCGTATTCATGAATAATGGGTGGCTTTTTGGGTCAGCAGGGAGGCGGTATTAGAGGTCAGCGAAGGCGGTTTTTAGGAGGGGTCACCCGATATACTCCAGCGCTTGACATGTAGCCTTTGGGGGTTCAGGGAAAAACCACTTTATTGGGCGGGTAACAATCAGTCATCGGGCATGGCCGATATGATTATGCACCATTTGATTTGGGCACAGATGATCAGACAATTGTTAGGTGGAAAACTAGTGGGGAGGAAATGGGCAGAGGTTTATTGGGGGCCTAGGGGCTTTAGTTACGACAGATTATGATTATAGTGGGCTTAATCATGAGGTTAGGGGATCGGGTGGAACTTAAATGACGGGATTAACTTAGTTTTACCAAGATTTCGTAAATTAAGTGGGTTTTATCGGGATATGGGGTAAATTATATAGTTTATATTAAGACTAAGGGTGGGAATATTTATATAGGGGACTTACTTAATTAATAGATGGGAAAAATGTATTTTGGGATTTATATAATTAAGTTAAAAATTAATATGAAATTGGTGGAGTGAATATACCATTAAGCATAAATGTAAATGCAATTTTTGTGCATTTTACACACACTTAATACTTAGGATAAATTGTTTTTTGTGGGTTTTTTTTAGTGAAAGGGAATTTACCATGCGGTTATTTACTTTTTCCTAGGTAAATGAAGTTTAACCTTAGGAAAAGGGGTTTTGTTAGGATAATGAGGGGAAATGAAGGGAGATTAATTTTATGAAGGGGATTCTAACGCTTGAGGTCCATAAGTCATTAAGCAGAGGGTCTGGTACCGCCAAAAGTTAGAGAAATTCTCTGAGCCTCTTTGACTTGAAGGATTAAATGTACTAGAACATGCTTGCGGGTAGGAAATTAGTAATTATAGGGTGGAAAATGACTGAGGGGGAGTTAATTAAACTAACTTGTAAACCTTTTGTTTTTCCTTCATAATTGATCATGCATATTAGCGCATATGCTTAAGCATGATGAATGTGTTTTGATCCAATCAACTTTATACTTCAGTAACCTTTCTTCTACTTAGCCATTTACTTACCCTAATGTTTTTTTCTTCATTTTATTTGGGTGCATTTAGACTAGCAAACCTTCTCATCCATTTTTCTTTTCAAAAGTAATCTATCTAATTACAACCTTATATCATCCAAGGGCTCAGATTAAACTGATGAGCTCCTTTTATTTTCTCTACCTATCTAATGATCTACCTAGATTAAATTGTTTGGTCAGATTTTATTTTCTAACTATAAACATAAATTCAAATCATGAAATAACCAAGATTAAATAGTTCGATTACCATGGATTGTGGCATGAATAACAAGCTGCACACAATCATTATTATGCATAAAAGTAAATAGGAGTGGCCTTTAGACTTGCACACTTTCATGGTCTCTTTTTGTTCTTAGGGTTCATATATTTTCATTTTTTGACCTTCTCTTATTCTTTTTGTCCTTTTACATTTATTTTCTAACACCTCTTTACACTTTTTAATTTTTAATATGGAAAATGTTTGTAGAAAGCAAAGGTATGTACAATATTAGAAGGCTTAGCCTTAGTCATTCAAAATTATGACTCCTATTGGTATAGGAACCTAACAGTCTGTAGGGTTGAATTCAGGTAAATATAAACCCAATTCTTCCTCAGATGAAGTTGATTTTATAGGAATGGATGACACTTGATATGACTCAAGTGATTGTATTAAAAAGGATGATGGAAGATCTACTCCTCTTGAATGGAGTTCAGAAATGATAGGAGGTAGTTCAGTCCAATCAAGATTGGATGGCACAAATGAATATGGATCTACAAATGATATGTCTTCAGGGTGTAAAGCTGAAGAAGAAGAAGAGGTTCTATGTCTTCTCCTTGAACAAGCTCCCCTAATAAGTCTTTATGGATCTAGTAGAGGGTTAAGAATCTCAAAATCAGAACGTGATCTAGTATGGTTAAAAGGACCCAACCTGGACCAGTGGAATCACCAGGTGAAATATTTTGACCTGTATCCTATCCTTTATTCACCTTAAAGGAAATTTCCCTAGGGAAAATCTAACTTTCAATCTTTCGCTCCTTGGTAACAATGCCATTCTTATGTTTTCCTTTGAGATAACCTAAGGTTAGTAAGTTATGCCAAAGCATCTATAATGTTTTGTTGTTTTAAATGATTGGATGACCAATGAAATATTTTATAAACCAGTGCTTTAAACATAGATAGAATATTAAGTAGAATAAAAGGTTGTTCTTTAACTGTAGATGGTTAGTTTGATTTTAATGGGGATGGAGAAGTAGAGCATGGAGTGGTATAATTGATTTGATATTCAAACTGAATATTTAACCATTTATAAGAAGAAATTAAGAAAATAGTTCTTTCTTAATCAAAAAAATATAATCAAACTATTATAGAGATTTGGTGTTATTTATATTTAAAGAGGAAATTACAAAAAAAAATAGTTCTGCAAATTATTCTCTTATTTAAAATTAAAACTTCACAGAGGATTCAAAACGAGATTGAAACTCAGTTAAATTTTAAATAGGATATCTGCAAAAGACTTAATTTATATGAATAAAACATAATGAATAAACAAGAGGAAATACAACTCACTGAGAGACAGACCATATGAGGTAAATCTTGAATCTTTTATTATTTCAAAAATGCTCTAGCTTGGCACAAATGTGCTTGATAATTGTTCAAGGGTTCAAACCTTAATAACTCAAAGGAGGAGTTATTTATAAAAAAAAATTAAAATATCTACAATTTGTTTGGAATAGAATACTAAAATAGTATAAAATTACAAAAATAGAACAATATAATAGGAACTGAGAAACTGTTGAAGAGGTGGCTCTATCCTTTCAGAATCTATTGATGATCTGGCCTAAAAACACTGATGAGGTGTCTTACCGTTAAAATGATAAATTACTTAATTGTTTCACACAATCTATCCCACCTTTATTCACTTGGAATTTCCACATTCACCATCTTCCTCAATGTTTCATCCAGCTCAGTGTATCTCTCAAAAGTAGGCTTGGTGTGAAAAACATGTTAATTTCATGCAAGATAGTTAAATCAAATTCCAAGGATTCTAGAAAAGCCCTCCCTGTTATCTTCCCTTTAACTCCTGCAAATTTGGTTTCGTCTACTGCAATAGCATATAACTCCTTCCAATAATAATCTAATCTAATCAATTTATCATTCAAAACTACTAATCCTAACAACCCTTTGTAATTTAATAACATTAAACTTTGAATGAAATCTCTTGACAAAAATATCTAGGGTTTGACATTTAGTTTCTAATTGATTGATCAAATTCCTTTTATGTAATACCTTCTTGATATTTAAAATGATAGTTGTTCAGTCAGAGATATTTATTTCTTCTAATCCTTCTCTACTCTTTGAGTTTAAAACCTTCATCATATTTGTGTCTTCTACTGGCTTGGTCATTAAGGCTACTTTCTATTCTTCAATAACTACTTTGCATCTAGTAATGAGTTCTTGTTGTTCAAACATATCCCTATGGATGGCCATACCTCTATCATGAATTGGTTGATTTTGTCCAAATACTTTCCTTGGCATGAGCCAAAGTGTCTACCATCAGGGACTCACTATCTAACTTCTTGATTTTAAGTTCCAATTTGTGAGTCTTCTGCATTTCTTGCAAATACAAAGTATCATTTTGTACTTTCTGCAACGCTAGATTTGGATATTTTGTAGTAGTTTCTCATTTTCCTGTCTTTTTGTCGTAAATTATTGTGCTAATTTGTTTGGATCAGTTGTTGTTGATGTAGACTCAATGGTTACTGATGATGAACTAGGCTTTGTACTTGCAACTACTATTGGGACAGTTGTGAGTGGAACCATGACAAGCTGTGCTGCTTCCTTCTCCTTCAATAACTCTTCAATTTTCTCTTCCATTTTCTTCAACTGTATATTCTGCTCAATAATAAGTTTGAGCATATCCTGCTTTTGTTGTTCACTTTTTGCCATATCCTTGGTTAGGAGATCTTCTATTGAAGGCAACTTTAATTGTTTCTTCATTGCAGCAATGTCTGCATCTTTCTTCTTAAGGAGTAGCTCTACAATTTTTACATCTTTGGGATCATATCCCACTTTAATCACAAAATCCTCTAATGATTTTATTATGTTGTCTTTACCTAGAGAAGAAATATCTTCTAACTTAAGTTGGTACTGAACATTAGACAAGGCATTACTAATTTTAGAAAGAGACATGGGTGTAGTTGTCAAAGTAGAAAACATCATCTCACCAGTCTGCCTATGCATATCCATCTAGTCAATTGGATGAATTTGACTGGTGTCAAACGAAAACATAGTTTTTTTTAATTAGATGCTGATTTAGGAAATGGAATCTAGGCTTGTAAGAAAGCCATTTTCATTTTGCCTTTCTCACTGTCAAAAGAAGAAAGCAGCTTGTGTTAGGAGGTTGAAGTTTATTTCCAAAACTAGTTGTACACATTGGATTTTAAAGTCTCATTTTTCTACTTAATTTCTAGGAACCTTGAAAATATATTTTGATCATCTAAAGAGCTAGTTCCTGTAGACTGAATAATTTCTATAGGCTCTCTAGAAGGTTTCTATAGGCTCTCTAGAAGGTGAAGTTGTAGGAGGAGTAATTGAAGCACTAATTTTGGGAGGAGTGATTGAAGCACTAACCCTTGCTAATGTAGAGACTTCTGGATTTCCAATATCAATGATCAGTAGTGGAGTCTCTTCTACTAATGTGACCAAGCTATCTTGCAGATTCTTTTGTTGAAAAATGAATGCTTTTATAGCATCTATAGTAGATGAAGTTTCCTCTCTCAGCCTTTTCTGTTGCTTACTTTGAGAAACTGGAGTTTTTCAATGGGGGTAGACATGACCTGGTCATCTACTTCTTGAAGAGTCCCATCATCTCGTGTTTCTTGAAACATAAATTTTTCTATTTCTAGTCTCGGAGTATGGTTATAAGGACTCATCTTGAAGTTAAATCTCAAAGCATAAATGATTCCAAAAGGATCATAGGACCAGGTGAAACTAGGCTGAAAATTCATTTTCCTCAACAATTTATCTGCCTCCACACCAGCTGATCTAGCGTTGCAAATAAATGATCTAGTCTGTGCTTTAAGATTGAATTGAGACTTCCTTTTACCTGACATAAAGTGTAGCTCATCCATGTGAATCATCTACCTAATATACTCTAGAGAAAATATTCTCATAGGAACATATTTGGCTAGCTTATATGGTGCAAGCTCACAACCATATACTCTTATTTCAGTATAGTTCTGGTATAAATTCTAGTCACCAGTTTTGATTTCTTCACTTGTGTAGAATTATTTTAATCTCATCCTGAATCCTGGGCTCTATCTGATTGTTAAGGAGCTGTTCCACTTGATGTATGAATGCATCTACAAATTCTGCAAATGATGTGGTGGTAGAATTGGTTCTAACCATTTATGTCCAGTGAATCACTGATTGATTCACTCCTTGTTCATCCTGCTTGTTGAGTTTGATAGGTAATAGATCACCCTACTGAAAAAGAAACATGTTGACAATTACAGAGCTGTAATTGAACGCTCCCTGCATATTGAAGTTCATAAATTGGTCATGTATATTATCAGCCAAGAATTTCCTGTAATTATACATGAATGTTGGTTGTTGATCTTTATTAAAAATGGATAGGAAACCAAGAATAGTATCATCAACAGATTGGTCATCAAGGTATCCTAGTAAATATGAAAGCAAGGAGATGCAATGTCTAGACGCTTCAGGAAGCATGGCAGATGAGTAAGGTTGGTTTCTGTTGGGTAATTCTGCATCACCATGCAAAAATATTTCAAAAATTTGGGCTCTCTGTGGGAAGGTTAAATTATGGTACAAATCCATAAGTGCTGCAAGTGAAAACTGAGTCAAAGAGTCAATTTGAGGAATTAAGAGCATTTCATTTATGGTTTGAGCAAAAATGGTTATGAGAATGTCAACATTCTAGGCCATGACTACTCTTTTCATAAGATCATACTTGGCTTGACACCAGGTAATAAGGTCAGGGAACTCATGTGTCTTTGGGAAACTATAGAAAGGTAACAGGGATTCTGAAGACCTAATTGGATCTTGCTTGTCGAGATAATTCTATTTGAGCCACAAGTGCAGTTCATAGAAATCGAACTCCCACTTGGCTTCTGAAAATTTGAATAGTAAATCCACGAGCAAAATATGGTCAAGGTCAAGCTAGGTTGGAATGGCAGAACTTTCATTTGTACTCTGCGTTTTGGATTTCACCTTTGGGGTGATGCTGGCAGAAAGGAGAAAGAGAGGTTATAGTAACAGAATGAGCAAATAGAAAGAAGTGTGGAAAAACTGTAAACCTGCAAATAATTGAAAATAATCAGAGGAAAGTGAAGAAGGGGGAGGTACATTTTTATTTATAACATGTAGGAAGGGATAATGGTTTTATTCATAACTGTAACATCTTTGAATTCACATGGGTGGAGCTACAACGGGTGGATGTAATGGGTAGAACACCAAGGCAGTGAGCGTGTAAGGGGGTAATGGATGGGATGAATAGGCAATGGGTATGTGAGGTGATAGCTCAGGATTGGTTGAGGGATAACAGTTTTGGCAGGGTGAAAGAGTCGTTGGCGGAGGGAAACCACAAGTGGCTTGTTGGGGGGGGGGGGGTGGGGTGGCGGGAGTGAGTAGTTTGTGGTTTTGATCAGGGGGGAGTGTGGAGCAATATTTTGGAGACATGTAAGGTTGGGGTTCCCGCCATGGAACCTGCTTTGATGACCCCCCCATCACGTTAATGACAAACGGTCGAGGGGGGTGCGAAATATCTCCCCGTTGTTGATCCGGGTAGGGAGTAGATCAACCGTTGAATCATGTGCTTGCTTTATGGAAAGATGACAAGACTTCTTTTTGTTTATTGGCTTGGGTCTACTCAAATATGTGTTTTATAATAAAATTTGAAATGCCAAATATTCATAACCAAATATTTATTCCCAATTAAGGAATTAATCATAAATTAACAAAATATAACATTTTTCTAATGTGGGGCGTTTAGACTAGTAGCCTCTGCATTTATTTTTGTATGAAAATGAAGCCTTTATTTTCTTTTTCTTTCCTAACATTTTTTTTTTCCTTAGTTCTTTAGGGAAGCTAACTCCTATCATTTTATTGACATGTATGCCTATAAAATATAGAATTTTCCTTATATTTTAATTTTTATTTTCTTTTGCATCCATATCCTAACTTAAAATTTTGAATTTATTTTTGACTAATATACTAAATTATCAAAACCAAATAATGTTACAACATAAGGAAAGGAATAAGTCATCTAGGACAAGGCTCATCATACATCAATTAAAAAAGGAAACATTTTCCAGTTGAGGATATACAAGATCCTAAAATTTCTCTAATGGAATCCTCATAGTAGGGTTCACTAATCTAGAGAGGAAGTGTTTCAACAAGAACTCTAACTTATGGAATCCATAAGATGAGCATGTGATGAAATGAAGCAGATCAAGGGATTGAAGATATTTTCAATCAAGGAAGTTGTTGGAAGAAGCCTTGATGACCTGAAGGTAAAATAAGGTATGTATGCTTGTGTTTAATATTATAATGTAATTTCATATGGTTGCAGGTAATAGGGACCATTGTTTCTATCTTAAGAAGCACGATCAAGAGAAAAAAGATCTCCTCCTCTGAAAGGATGCAAGAAGACATAATACACACTAGATGAAATCAACATAATATGTCCTCATATGAAGTATGAGGTGGTTAATAACAACTAAGAGACTCTGATTAAAAGCATCTAGGAATGGAATGTGTAATAAAGGAAGAGATTGCAAGATATGAAACGATGATGAAGGCAATAAACATCCAAAATATCAAGAGGCCTTCACCAGAAAATCTCCCAAAAAGACACATAAACTCTGATGGAAAATGCGTAGACCCTTGACAATGGATATCTTTGGGAAATGTGTCAACATGAATGCATGATCTTGATACCTACAGAAAGATGTCATGACGAAGAGCCATCTAGTAAGGTACAATTTGATTTAATGATATATTTGATTCCTTGAATAATATCTGCATAAGTTCATGGAGAGCTACTTACAAGTATAACTAGCGTTCATGTTATGAATGGAAGAAGCATGATGAGAAAAGAGTAGTCATATGACGAAGGTTCTAGATATGAAGAAGGCCAATTTTCATGAATAAAGTAATGCCATGATGAAATAAGGAGGAAAGTGATCGATGGTTGTTGCCCTAAAAGAAATAAGATCAACTATTTTTCATGAAATCAAGTAGAGAAGTTGATCAAGCAGCTGAAGGACCCAAAAAGAAGAAGTTGTTGATGTGTAGAAGAGTCCCTAGATAAGAGGGAGCTCTAACATGTCCTTGATAAAGAGGAGGCTTGGATTAGATCACCCCTGATTAAAAAAGGAGTGATAATTGTTCATTTTCTATCTCATGTGTCATTCACTAGACCAGGACTAACAACTGTAAGTCTAGGTGAAAGCCATGAATGGAGATGTAGACACATGACAGACACAACATTATTGTCTTCAATTTGGAAGAAGGAATGAAGGGTTGGGTAATCATCTGGCATCCAATGCTCTTTGAGGATGTGTATGGTATCCAAGGTAAGAGTAGGCAAGAGGACCAATATTCTTTGAGGGCTAGGAACCTAAGATAAGAATAGTCCTAGAAGGTCATATGCAGTGAAAACCCAGGTGGGTATGTACCTTGAGAGATAATGATAAAGGTGTCTATAAATCATTGGTCTTGCCAACATTGTGCTTTGATCTTAGGAGAGATAAAGTTGTTAGTCAAGGTGTTTCTATAAACAATGTTGGATACTATGATGCTATATATATGGGTTACCAATTTGATTCTTCTTATGAGAAATTATTCAGATTGAGAATGACCAAGTATCATTATAAATACCTCTCTAGTTAAGAGGGAGTGTTGAAGAAAATTGTAACTAGGTGTTGGGACACTAGGTTTGGTATTTGCAAATGTAATTTTGATATCTTTACTTGTAGAGAAAAAGAAATATTATTTTTGTAAATTATTCGAATGAGTTTCTTTCTCATTCCATAGGTCTAAGAAAGTCAAAGAATCAAAGTCATGTTAAAGAGTTGCTCTTGAGAATGAATATGGGTCAACCTAGTGTCAGGTAGCCCTCCAAGACAAGCACCATTCTCCAAAGAAGAAGACTGCCAACAAAATGATGTGAAAGACAGTCAAGTCAGCTTCCAAGTATATATAAATGACATATCGGCTCAATAAAATTACACAACGGTTCACTAAGTTCATGCCAACTTTCATACATGGACTAACTATAAATATGCAGCTGGAGTAATAATTGGAGGACATAACTTTAGATCACTTTGAAACTTCAATAGCATAGTTAGGATCTCGGGGATAATCACAGTAACATCTTTGCATAAGATATATGAAATATCAAGCAAGCACAATGACACATAATCTTGGGTTTCTCTGTGAATTTTTGTGGGAAAAAGGACTTTGGATACCTCTTCTATCTTCAGTGATGATCACAGTGAAATATAATAGTCTCATGACCACGGTCTCTTCTCAATTCCAGTGACTATTGTCTTAGGAGTTACAGTCTTGGCATGCATATGAACAACCTCAATCATACTTTGTCTCAACTTATCCGTATACACAGTCATAGTATTGATCTCGTTGTATTTATGTATCTACAATGGATAGGATCATACAGTGTTGGCATATCATCAAGACATAGTCATGATCTAATTATAGTCACAACCATGGTCTCAGGAAGATTTTATAGTAGTGTAGCAAGATGACATGCTAATGATAGTGTAGTTGAGATGATACAACAATGATCTATGTGAAGACGAAGTAATGATGCACAAGAAATGATCTCATTGTCATAATGAATATCTCACTAGAGGTACAATAATGTTCTCAGTGATGACAACAGGAAGGAAGATCTCAATGGTGTAGTGATGATGAACTCAACAATGACAAAGAAGAGGATTGGTGTCCTGATCTTAGAGTGGAGTTATAGATCAAGGGTCATGGTCTTGGTATTCATCAATTGGAATTTCTATAAGAATACTTTTTTGTAGGTTTGCCTCTCCAAGAGGGAGAGGTTTTGGCCGTAGAAGAATGCCAACATATTGTGTTCTTGTCTCTTTGTTTTGGTATCTGTTTGATGAAGTAAGAAATACACACACTAATGATATCAAGTAAAATATTGTGCTAATAAGATAATCATAAAATGCCTCACAAATAGTTATCATGCTAAGAAGAATCCAATCAACTCTAACTTCCTTAGATTCTTCAACAACATGGACATCTTTAATATTCACAACACACCAAGAGGAAGCGATGATTTACCTTGAAGCAAGAGAAGGGATGAAAGAAATGAAGTACGAAGAAGGTCATCTCATCAAACTCAACCACCAGTAAGATTTAAAAATTATCCCTTAATGATTAAAGTTATGAATGTCATAGAACCTTCAAATTTCAAAGAGGCTAATGAAGATAAAGAGTGGAGAGATGCAATTAAGAAATAATATGATTCTATAATGAAGAATGATACTTGGGAACTGACCGAATTGAGTAAAAGTAAGGTACCCATAGGATCCAAATGGTCATTCAAACCTAAATTTAAATATGATGGAATTATTGATAAATGTAAGGTTAGGTTAGTTGCAAAGGGCTAATAAAAAAAAGAGGGAATTGATTATAAAGAAATTTTTGTGCCTCTACCTAAGTTAAATATAATAAGATTGATGAATTATTTAGCTACAAAACATAAATGGAAACTACATTGGCTAGATGTTAAATCTTCCTTCTTGAATGGGGAACTAAAAGAAGAAGTATCTTCTTCAGCCACAAGGGTTTGTTAGAAAGGGTCAAGAGCACCTTGTTTCCAAGTTAAAGAAAGCATTATATGGACTGAAACAGGAACAAGATCACGGTATGTGAGTATTGATATTTTCTTTCTTAAGAAAGGTTATATGAAAAGAAAAACTAACCGTATTATTTATATTAAGAAAGATCAAAAGGGGCATGTTATTATTATCTCTCTATATGTTAATGATCTTATTATAATAATAAATGCTTCTAAGTTAATTGATGAAGTTAAAGGGAAAATGTCATAGGAGTTTGAAATGAAAGACCTTGGTGAATTACAATATTTCTTAGGTCTTGGGATATGTAGAGAAGGTGGAAAAACATTATTTATATAAAGTATGTATACCACGAAGCTACTAAAAAGATTCAAAATGGACAAATGTAGGGAAGTATCAATTCCATTAGAAAAAAATGTCAAACTCTACAGTAATGATGGGACAAGAGAGATGGATGGTGCACTATATTATTAGGTGACAGGAAGTCTAAAATATCTCACTACAACCAGGCCAGATATAGCATATTCTATTAGCATTCTAATTTAGTTCATGGATAAACCTCTTGAAAGCAATTGGGGAGCAGTGAATTGAGTTATTTGGTATCTGAAAGGAATGGTTAACTTTGTTATTAAATATACTTATAACTTTAATGTTGAGTTGACAAGTTATTATAATTTAGAACGGGCTAGAAATTGTGATGATAGAAAATCAACTTCAAGTTATGCATTTAGTCTTGGATCTGGGATTGTGGCATGGAACAGTTAGAAATGACTAACTGTTTCATTCTCATACATTGAATTGGAGTATAAATATTTGTGCAGTGCTATGAGTGAAGCAATTTGGCTAAGGAAAATTGTGTAATATGTGGGAGAAGTATACAAAATGGAAACTATTATCAAATGTGACAATGAAAGCACCATCAATCTTGACAACAATCCCGTGTACCATGTAGTATTAAAACATATTGAGACACATTATCATTTTGTTAGAGAAAAGATGTAGTCCATGCAAATTGAGTTAGTCCACTTGTTGGGCACGGGATCCCCCAAGGCAAGCTTTGGGGCTTAAAGCCCATATTTTGGCCAAATCCGATGTAAAGACTCCACGTTTTGTGGGCACATAGTGCGAAGATTGTAAATGAGTCATAGGGTTGTCTGCCCTCATTTTTGTAATGTAATGTTAGCTTTAGAAAACTACCCATGGTTCACAGACCATGGGATTGTATAAATAGAGCGAGGCTCTAAGTTGTAAATCAGTGGAGAATGAATGGGAAATAGATGAAGAATTGAGTCTTATCTTAGTGTAGAGTCGAGTCTTTAGGTCATAGATTAGGAGAAGGCTCTACAGCTTAGTGCGTAGACCCCTGTAGCTGAGAGCGCAGGGTGGGTCGAGTCTGTAACCTTTGGAGAAGTAATAAAGAGAAGTTTTACATCATTTCTATGTATCTTTTTCCTATTTTGTGCATTGGATATATTGGATATAAATTTCACTTCTATTGTTTGTTTGATGCGCAAACTTATACGAATGTGTTGATAAAGTGAATATAAGATAAAGTACCTATTTATGTAAAGATAACTAACTGTTATAAGAAGATAAGTAAGCTACATGGTGTAACTTGGGGAAGTAGCACAGATCGCTGCTAGGGTAGTGCAAAATCACCTCATCCCCTGGCGAGGGCTGCATGAAGGTGATTATAACAGATTGCGAAGGTCTCCCAAGTCAGAACAATGCATGAAGTGACCTGTATGAAGGTATTCACAGTTACACTAAACCGACCCCTTAAACATCTCAAGGGTGTAGAAACTTGGTTCCATCACCCCCTCATACTACTTCGGGTGAGACCTCAGTCCGCCCTCCACGAGCTGTTGTTGAAAGAGCCAGTAGTATAGGGATTTGTTTGGCTAATTAACTCTGGACCTGGGTGTTTAGTCAATTTATTGTTATCTAAATTGCTAGTATTAATTGTCAACCCGGGGCTCGTAAGCTGATGAAGTGAGGGTGTACTATATGTACTTAAGTAACTTTCTTAGAGCTTTTGTTGTTTAGGGGGTTTGTTTATGATTAACTTATCTTCCTAAAATGGAATGATGATTATAGACAAATGAGTGCAAGTGTGTGAAAGTGATTTCTATATGAGTGGAAGTGTGTGTGATGGTGATTTCTAATTGCTTGCTGAATTTGTAAGAGAAAAGAACTTGAAAAGAATGAATAAATCAAAATGACTTGA
>APFE031594539.1:13177-172146 GCA_000404065.3 Pinus taeda | reverse complement strand
TGGGGTGGCACATTCATCAGATGGATGTGAAGACTACGTTCCTTCCTGGAGGTTGGAGGAAGGAGGATGCTACTTCAGTGGAGGTAGTGGATGCCACTGCTTATCGACAGTTGGTGGAGTCGCATGTGTGCAGGTTCAAGAGAGGCACATCGGGATATGGATTGGATGAGGTGAAGCTATGTGGCTTCGTGGATGCAGATTGGGTAGGCATCCCAAGAGGCCGAGTATATGGCAGCAAGGACATCAGGTACCATCATATCAGAGATTGTGTGCAGCGGAGGATCATGTTACTTTCGTACATTCCAACGGAGGATCAGGATGCTGATATTCTGACGAAGGCTCTCACCATGAGCAAATTCGAGTACCACCGAGGCAGGATAGGGGTTGCTGATAATCCATATCTTGTCGAGAGGGAGTGTTGAGATTGCAACAAAATGATGGAGCTTAGTGAAAAGAGTCGCCTTCACTAAGTGGGCCCGCAGGCTATTTTTGGCGCAAGTCTATTTTTAGACTATGTCTATTTTTAGACATATGGATCATGTCTATGGATTGCAGGTTGTTGTTTATGATGATTGATCAAGTTGGGAAAAATAGATGGACTTCTATTTTTAGACCACAGCGGAGTGACTTCTCAGTCTAAATATAGAACAGTCAAATATTATTAGCTCATAATAATATTTAGACTATAAACTTTGTCTTATTCTCTTGGAGCACTTCAGGATGAGCTTCGGATGTGGTACATGCAAGATCCCAGAAGGAAATACGTGGTTCTTATGGGTTAGTTGAATATTTGCATGCATGACTTCAGTTAGAACTCAAGTGAGTTGAGTTTAGTGGACTGGAGGTGCCGTTGATGGAGTTGTGTTCAGTTTAGCTTTTGTTAAACTGGTTGTATTTAGTCTAACTGGCGAATAGACTAGAGATGAGTTGGGTGAATTAGTTATTAATTAATTCACAAGTTATTAACTCATAATACAACTAATGAATACATCAGTGAACTCAGTTGCATGTCAGTGCATGTTCAGTTTAGCAGGGACAGGTGTTAGAGAATCAGATTGCTATCAGTTGTGACTATAGTTGTGCACCAGATCTTGCACAAATCAGGGGATTGAGTATGCCAATGAGTTTGCACACATTTTAGCTTGTTCTCATGTGATTTAGCCAAGGAAAGACGTGGCTTCCTTGGTATTATCACCGGTTCTTGTGCAGGTATTGAGCAGCGGAGGTAGGCAAGCAGCGAAGAGATTTGAGCCAGTGATTGATTCAGATCTGAGCTGTATTGTGTGTAACAGGTGGAGCTGGTACTGGATTGCTTGTGATAAGCATTGTACTTTGTAATGTTACATGACTCAATCATTAATATACAGATAGTTGGGGTTTTTAGCGAGATGCTTTCCCCGGGATACATACTGTGTTAATGTGTGAATGCTCTTGATGTTTTATTGTTATTGATGTTGCTATATTGATGATCAACGTAGAGGAGCTTATGTATTGTGTATGTTTTCCGCAATAGTACATGATCAGGATAATCTCTATTGAATATGTATTAAATTATTCAAAATTTCTACATGTGTTGGGGGCCTGTTGTGCACGGGATCCCCGAAGGCAAGTTTTGGGGCTTAAAGCCCAGATTTTGACCAAATCCAATGTAAAGACTCCGTGTTTTGTGGGTTCAGAGCGCGAAGATTGTAAATGAGTCATAGGTTTGTCCACCCTCATTTTTGTAATGTAATGTCAGCTTTAGAAATCTACCCATGGTTCATAGACCATGGGATTGTATAAATAGAGTGAGGCTTTAAGTTGCAAATCAATGGAGAATCAATGGGAAATAGATGAAGAATTGAGTCTTATCTTAGTGTAGGGTCGAGTCTTTCGGTTGTAGAGTAGAAGAAGGCTTTGCAGCTGAGTGTGTAGAGGCCTAGTAGTTCGCAACTGAGTACGAGGACCCATGTAGCTGAGTGTGAAGGGCGGGTCGAGTCTGTCACCTTTGGAGAACTAATAAAGAGAAGTTTTACATCATTTATGTGTATTTTTTTCCTATTTTGTGCATTGGATGTATCAAATATAAATTGCACTTCTATTGTTTATTTGATGTGCAAACTTATATGAATGTGTTGATAAAGTGAATATAAGATAAAGTACCCATTTACGCGAAGATAACTAACTTTTATAAGAGGATAAGTAAGCTACGCGGTGTAACTTGAGGAAGTAACACAGATTGCTGCTAGCGTAGCATGAAATCACCTCAACCACTGGTGAGGGTTGCGTTAAGGTGACTATAATAGATTGCAAAGGTCTCATAGGTCAGGACAATGTGTGAAGTGAGCTGCATGAAGGTATATACAGTTGGACTAAACCGACCCCTGAGACATATCAAGAGTGCGGAGATTTGGTTCCAGCATCCCCCCATACTGCTTCAGGTGAGACTAGAGTCCATGCTCTGCTAGCTGTTGCCAAAAGGGCCAGTAGTATAGGGATTTGTTTTGCTAATTAACTTCAAACTTGGGTCACTGCATAGAGGATTCGCCATGTAGGGTTGTGCTGGCCGACCCTTCATCAGGATTTAAAAGCACATTGCAAGGCCGGTGATGTATGTCAAAGAATAGGTAAACCATCATGGAGGGACGAGATGCCTTTGAATACGTAAATGATGATGCAGCCCTTTGAAAAGTGGCGATCAACTTCATAGGACCTATCAAACCTCGAGGAAAAATAGGCATGATATATATTATCATTGCGATAGTGTACTTGACTCGTTGGGCAGAAGCGTAGCCGGTAAAAGATTGTACGGTTGCCACGGCCATGAAGTTTTTGTTTGAACATGTATTGACACGATTTGGATGTCTGAAGATCTTGATGAGTGATCGTGGTACACATTTCCTGAATGAGATAATCAACGCGCTGACAAAAGCGTTTCTAGTGTATCATAAGAAAAGCACATTGTATCACCCACAAGACAACGAGATAGTAGAAGAATTTAACAAAGTACTGGAGACTACATTGACCAAAGTATGCAATGTGCAGTGAAGTGATTGAGACTTGCATGCACTGACAGTATTATGGGCTTATAGGACGACATGCAAGAAATTGATAAGATAGACACCTTTCCGACTGGTCTATGGAGTGGAAGCTGTAATGCCGATGGAATATATCATGCCTAGTTTGTGCATAGTAGTGCTCACAGGTATGACGGAACATGGAGCCCTGGAGGAGATGCCTACGCAGTTGGAGGAACTCGAGGAAGAATGACTTCTCGCTAGCTTTCACTAACAGGTACAAAAACAACGTGAAAGGGCCTCACATGATTGACATATTAAGCTGCGCACTTTCAAGGTGAATGATTTGGTGTTACTATATGATAGTAAGTTTGATAAATTCCCAGAAAAATTTAGAATGCATTGGTTGGGACCGTATGTTATGAAGGAGGTCACAGACGGAGGCGCAGTGTAGGTGGTAAAGTTAAATGGAGAACCTTTCCCAAGAAGAGTGAATGGTAGTTGGTTGAAGCCATACACAGGTGGCCCGACTATCTGACTAGCCCACAGAAGTATAGTCTTAGTGCTCCAGGTAGCTGAAAGGAGCTGTGGGACTATAAGTAGATGTAGGGAATGCAGGAGAAAATACAAGGAAGCAGTTCAGATACAGTAGTCCTCGAACAATGCATGTAGGAGGTACAATAGGTAGATGCTCAACGCGCTACCGATCTTAAACAATTCGGGTAGAGTTGGGAGGTGTCTGTGTGAATATCTCTGCACCTGTAGAGGAGCTCGAGGGTGAGTCACGATATTTGTGTTAGGGGCCTGTTCGGCGCGAGATCCCCCAAGGCAAGTTTTGGGGCTTAAGGCCCAGATTTTGACCAAATCCGATGTAAAGACTCTGTGTTTTGTGGGGGCGGAGTGCGAATATTGTAAATGAGTCATAGGGTTGTCCGCCCAAATTTTTGTAATGTAATCTCAGCTTTAGAAATCTACCCATGGTCCGCGGACCATGGGATTGTATAAATAGAGCGAGGCTCTAAGTTGTAAATGAGGAAGGATAGTCATGAAGAACTGAGTCTTATCCAAGTGTAGAGTCGAGTTTGTGGGTTGTAGAGTAGGAGAAGGCTCTGCAGATGAGTGCATAGAGGCCTAGTAGTCTGCAGCTGAGTGCATACACCCCTACAGCTAAGTGCAGAGGGTGAGTCGAGTCTGTAACCTTTGGAGAAGTAATAAAGATAAGCTTTACCTCATTTATGTGTATCTTTTTCTTGTTTTGTGCATAGAATGTATTAGATATAAATTGCATTTCTATTGTTTATATGATGTGCAAACTTATATGAATGTGTTGATAAAGTGAATATAAGATAAAGTATCTATTTACACGAAGATAACTAATTGTGATACGAAGATAAGTAAGATTCGGGTATAACTTGGGGAAGTAGCACAGATCGCTGCTAGGGCAATGTGAAATCACCTCAGCCCCTTATTAGGGTTGCACGAAGGCGATTATAATAGACCGTGACGGCCTCGCAGGTTAGGATAGTGCACAAAGTGACCTATGCAAAGGTATTCACAGTTGGACTAAACTAACCCCTCAGACATCCCAAGGGTGCAGAAACTTGGTTCCAGCATGCCCCCATACTTGTTCGAGTGAGACCTCAGTCCCCGCTCCACGGGTTGTTTCCAAAAGGGCCAACAATACAAGGATTTGTTTGGCTAATTAACTCTAAACCTAGGTCAAGCCCCCTCAAGCCAACAAATCCCCCTCAAGTCAACACCATTGTAATACCAATGAAAATATGGTTGACATAGTTACAAAGCCTCATGGAAATGCAACATTTGAAGTATGTAGGACTCAATTGTGTGTGGTAGAAAACACATTTCTCCATTAAGGGGGAGTGTTGGAATAATGAAGAAATCTCTATAATATTCCCTTGTATTTAGACCTTGTTATGAGTTATTGAAATGTTCTCCTTATCTAGACTTAGTGGTTTGGAATTTCCCACATTCTAGGAAGGTTTTCAACAATAATAAAATCCTATATATGTAATGGTTTACTGGCTGGACAAAATGGGTCTCAAAACAAAAATTTACAATAAAAATAAACATTATAAGAACCAGTAGGATTAAATATGATGATATCAACCATGGGGGATGATAGACCATTTTTGGAGTAAAAAAGTAAAAAGATAAAAAATAAAAAATAAAAACTACTTTTTCAACTCGTATTTTCAACTTATCTCCCTACGATTTAACTCAAATTTTGAGAGGGAACACTCTTTTGATGCAAAATGAAATTTTACATCCAAGGATTACCCATGTTACATACTTTTGATGGACCCTACTACACAAAAAATGTGAAATACATGAAAGAATGTCATTGCAATAACATTTTTTTCATGTTTTTCACATTTTTCGTGTAGAAGGGTCCATTGAAAGTGTGCAACATGGGTACTCCTTGGATGAAAAATTGAATTCCGCATCTAATGAGTGATCTCACTCAAAATTTGGGTAAAACCATAGGGAGATAAGTTGAAAATGTGAATTGGAAACTAGATGTTTCATTTTTCCCTCCAAAACTCAATGAGATGATATAATCTTATTTTATTATTTCCACTATTATTTTATAATATTCCTTAGGAGGCCCATTTTATACCTCAATTTCACTAATATAAGGTGTTGTATAGTGATCATAGATCTCCCAAGATTGTTAATTCTAAAATTACCATGTCATGAGAGAGAGTTAACCCCAATAATAGACCATACATCGCAACTTGATTTTTGGTTTTTCAACCTAGCCCCCATGAATATTTGGCAATAATTTTTCCTTTGATATTATATATTACCCTTTAAACACCTACCACCCCTAACATGTTCCATAGTATTAATATTGATATGGGGAAGCATTTATTTGATAGTTCTATTGTCATTGTAGTGTTGGAATTAATGTCAACATGGTCCTGCTATTATTCATCGTATGCCCTATGTCAACCTGATGATGTTAGTAGTCCTCTTGATGTGTGATGACTGTTTGACTTGTTGGTATTGTTAGCTGGAATTGATGCCAACATGTTTATAACATGATTTAGTGGAGGAAATAGTGCGGGAATGGGAGGTTGAGTAGAGATGCATTGAGGACATGTTGTGTTCGTTTATTACAAGAGATATTGTCACATGTGTTGGAGATGCCTCTATAGGTGTTGGAGGCAGTTGTATGACCTAATTCTATTGTTGCAAGTGTTGGATATGCTACTACAGGTGTTGAATATGTTACTATAGGTGTAGGAGGTGTTTGGACATGTTTTTGTTGCTACTTCGGGAGCTAGAAGTGTTGGGGATGATGAGAAGTTTGGTAGACTAGGGCCTTAATTTCACTGACTTGTTGTAGAGGTTCTTGGCTTGTATCATCGCTTAAATACTTATCACAAAGGTTTGGAGGTGTTTTTTGGATTTGATGAAGGTTTCCTTGAAGTTTGGCAGAGCTCTGAGTTATTTGATTGAATTTTATCCATCCTCTACCCCAAACGTATGGATACAGGCTCATGCATGTAGTTGGAAGGCTCCAACCACTAGGAGATAGTGTTGTGAGTGCAACTACAACTAAAATTTGGCAATTCTCTGGGTGCAGTTGAGTCGTAAGGTGTGTGTTTGTTCACCTTCCTTGCACACATCAGGTGTTTATCTCTTTTCTGGCATGTCTCTTTCGGCACTCATCATGTAAACGTTGGAAAAAGTTTAATGAGTTTATAGAATGTGATTAACGTTGACAATATCCTTCATGAAGTGGAGATATTGGTATGATCTATTGAAGGAGCTAAATATGGATCAAATCAAGCATAACAGCAGAGTTTGTCTAGGTTAGTAGTTCTTAGTAATTATTGAGTAGAGCACCTTAGTTTATCTATATATTGGAAAGATCTCAATGATTTTTTGTTTGGATATGTTATGTATTGGGTGAGTGTGAGTTTGGAGGGTTGTGTGCAAATTGTGAGGGTTTCGATGCAGATTTTCTAAAGAATTTTGGAGGTGTAGAAAGAAAGAGTAGAAGTATGTTTTAGCCAAAATTTTGTGCAGTGAGCAAGGAGATGACATACAGTTTGATTGGAGATATATTTGGTGATTCATAAAAGCTTGTTTATTCTCCATTTTGTTTTTTGGTTGCAACAGCTGTTTGTGACAATTTTTATTATTATAAAGACGGTTTTTGCTGATGCATTTATCAGATTACTTCACGCAGCATTTGTGTTGATTCACTTTATTTTGGAGTTTTGATTTTGTGCTTTGAAGAGATTGTTATTATGATGTTCGTGTTGAGCAGATTGGTAGCCCAGTTTGAAAATATAGGAAACATGGTTCGCATGGAGGAAGTGAAGGTGTGGAGGCTTCAAAGTAGATAATGATTTGTTGGGTTCAGTAGAAGGAATAAATTTCTCCATCCAATAGGTGTTGAATAGTCCAATGGTATTTGGGCAAGGATCGTTTGTCATGGGGGCTTCCAACAGATAGATTTCCTTAGATCTGTGAGAGAAAAATACTTCCTAACTGATAGGTACCAGCATACTATGAAGGAAGCCAAGTATTTCATCTTATGGTTGTAATATAATCCATGTATAATTCGTTCAATAGATTAAAGAATTGTATTGAGTAGCGCAACAATAGAAAGGGTGGTTTTTGACCTAGGAAGAGAGTTTTCCACTAGAAATATTTTTGTATCTTGTGTTTAATACTTGTGTGGTTTTACTTGTGTTTGATGATCTAATCCTTGCTTATGTGTTTCTGTTTATGCATGGTTTAAATAATAATAAATTGGAGAAAAAGTGTAAAAGTTTATAAGTGACTTCATTGCTAATTCAACCCCCAGTAGTGATCTAGTTTCCAACAAGTTCCATGATTGTAATTCAAATGGGTGATGTTGTAATAGGGGTCTAATATTATAATCTTTCAGAATAGTAGCCCTTAATTTTAAATATATTTTCATGATATTTTCCTATAAAGGAAAGAAAAATGAACTTAGAGGGTTCCAATGGAAACCATCTAAAGTGATAATATTTAGTGCCATGGAAAATTTACTTAAAAAGGTAAACCATTATGTAATTGAATAATTGTGCTTGTTAGACATTCAAACATCTATATCCTCTTGATCAGGCACTCAGTATTTAGCTCAAAAATCAAAATTCTCAAAATGTCTAGAAACCTGAATGACCGTGCTTGTCTCAGAAAAACGATACTAACGCAACTCGTTTCACTAAAAACCAAGTTCGTATGAGGAACCTATTGAGTTCTATTTGCTTTTCTAAACAGGCAAAATTTTGCAAAAAAAATGTCCATTCACTGCACAATTAACAATTCGTACTGTTGACGTGGCAAGTGACTAGGCAGGGTCAAATTTTGTCAATGGATCAATCGGAGCTCGCCAAGTGTCACAATGTGATTAGTTGTAGCTTGGTGATGTGGCGGGTGTGTTGGCATAATTTCATTGGTTAATTATGGGCCAATGAGAGAATACCATGTGGCATGTCCGGAAGCTGCCACATGGCAAGTCTAGAGTCTACCATGTGGCACCTCCTAATGGCCTAGGGAGATAGAGGCACAAAGGAGCATAGCCAACTATGCTACCACATGGTTCTTAACAATATTTCATTCCATATATATTTATGTTTGAATCTTTTTGGAGTGGGTGGTTAGGAAGGGCATCCCGCGGGCCACCCCTCCCCATGTAAACATCAATCAATGTGGTTATGGTTATCGCAAGCTCTGACGGCTCCAACACTATGATGGTTACCATATCCATTTGAACGCACAAACAGTGAATGCAAACAATAGACAACACCAAACTTAACCCATAATTCCAATGGTTTATGTCATCATGTGACACCACTACGGAAACTTTCAGGTCAGGGTTACAGTTAGATGGTGGTTAGTTAACACAGTGAAAAATGTGACATTTATCACTTCTGCCTAAAATGCCAGCCGATATAGAATAGTCAGCCAAAAAACCGCCATATGTGACCGCTCCTCCAAATCTAGCAGGGTTACAATTAGCCCTAACTGCGCAGTTATAACACTAACCACGGATTAGCGAATAATAAACTAGCTTATCATTGATTAAAATCAAAGTTAAAAACAACAACATTTTGGCAAATTTTTCTATTTTCGGGCCCGCCTCCAGATTTAGCGACCCTAATTTGAGTTCTTCCAAATTTGGAGGAGGATTTGTAGGGAAAAACTATTTGAGCCATAACTGGAGCATTTTTTGACCAAATTAAGGTCAGGAAAAGGTGTTCCTAGCTAATTTCCACATTCTAAACACATTGGTGTAGGTATTAGGAGCAATAAAGCTTTTTAAATATCATTTTTTTTTCCATATTGATCTAATACAGAGGCCCAAACCATGGAAGCTGGACCAAGGAGACATAGCGTAGGAGGGGTGGACTCCTTCATCAAACAATTGTGTTAAAGTGTTCAACTAATGGTTTGTTGTACTTTTTATTTTTGTTGTTTAGTACTTCTCTTTTAAGCTAATTTTCTCATGAATGTCTGATAAAACTTGATGTAATTTACTTGTTTACCTTCACCAAAAACTTGACGAAACCTATGCACAGGAAGCAATGGACAAGCATTCGTTTATAAATCTATAATTGAAATTAGCATAACAAAAATAAAATTCAATAACAGATCAAGTTGTTATCAGAATAAAGGTTTATTTGATTTATTGTCTGAGTTTTGTGCAGTTAGGGTTTTCATGGTTGCAAAATTGTGATGCTTACAAGGTTAGAGTTGCAGAGAGAAGAAGGGAAATTGTTGGTTGCAATTCCTGAGGTAATTCCCAGAAGAAGTAGAACCACAAGGCCACAATCTCGACCACCCAAAGTTCCAATTGTAGCTACATCTGAAACACCTCAATTTGTTCCTTCAACTGAGATTGAAGAGGTACAAACAATACTAGTTTCTGATCACGAATCCACAACCATTATGTATGGAGAAAGAGAGCTTGAAGGTCCTTCTACAGAAGAGGAAGAATTAAAGAAATATTTCTACACTTTAAATGAGATGGTTAAAGTCCTCTATGAGTAGAGGAACACTAGAATGGTTGGGAAGACTTCTAAGCCTCCACATGGAGAAGGAAGCTCAGAAGACAAAAAAAATGATAATAAGGATTCCAAGGGTAATGGAGGAAATCCATCTCCATCTCCACCATATTCATCATCTTCATCATCCTCAACATCTCAAACATCTTCCACTTCCACCATCAAAACTATCCATACTCATTCGTAAACCCCAAAATGAAAAATTTCCTTACACAAATTGGACATTAAGTTTGAACTTCCCATGTAGAATGGTGAAGTGAATGCAGAAAATTTAGAACATTGGATTCAATAATTAGAAGTATACTGTAGAATTCAGAACCGTTAAGAAGATGACATAAATATCTAGTTGGCTTCACTGAGGCCAAAAAGAGCAGCATTAGTCTGGTGGGAAGCAAAGACTCAAGAGGAAATGTGAATTCATGGTAAGGTATCCATTTCTTAGGTTGAATTTGTTTATGCAATTAAAAGGAATTTTACCCTTTAACCTATATGCAAAAAATCATTATGAGTTGGCAGAATTTTAGGCAACTCAGAGGCCAAACAGTCCAAAACTATACCCAGGAGTTTAGAAAGAGGGCTTTGTTGTTAGTAGTAATCTTGAATTCCCAAGATACACTATTTAAATATATTGGGGGCTTACATTCCTATTTCAAACATACTATCCTTATGTTCAATCCAAGAAATTTGGAAGAGGTATGTGTGCAAGCCACACACCTTGAAGAAAGGGGAAAGAACATTTAGGAAGAGGGTGGTAAGAAGAAGCCTTTCAAGAGTAAGGAGAAAGAGAACGAGGAAAATGGAAGGGAAATAAGAATGCAAGTGTGAAGAAAGAAGGGGACAAAACCATATGCCAATATTGTTCCAAAGCTGGGCATGATGAAGCCCATTGTTGGAAATTACATCCTAAACTAAGGCCTAAGAAACAAAACAATAAGGGAAAAAAAAAGACAACCACTACCACACAACATGACCTTAGTTTAGATTCTGGTGATGAGACCAAGATTTTAGCCATGGTCACAAAAGGGAAATAACTTGTTGCAAGCACTAGTTCCTCACACAGTCAAAACAACACTCCAAATGAAGAATCAAGAATAGAGTTGATTCATGTAAGGGTAATTTCAAACCATACAAAGATTGATGCATTATTTGATAGTGTGTCACAATCAAACTTAATTTTAGAAGACTTGGTTAAAAAACTAAACCTTGAAACTGTACTTCATCATAAACCATATCCATTGTGTTGGATAGTCAACAATGCAAACTTATAGGTTACAAGGAAGTGTTTATTCAAGTTTTCCATTACTGAAAAAGTTCATTGATGAAGTTGAGTTAGATGTAGTTCCACTTAACATCTCTGGAATCATTCTAGGTAGTCCTTATTTGTATGATAGGAAAGAATTAGTTTATCGCCATGAAAAAAATATTTATTCCTCAAGAATGGGGTGGAGTACATTGTGAGAGCCCATTGCAAAAAGTTGAACATTTCTTTGGTTAATGCAGGGAAGATGAAGAGACTAGTAAATGCAAGTAAACATTTTGTGCTTTTGATGATCAAGAAAAGGAATGATATTGATTATGAATCTTTTGAAGGTGCGATGAGAAATTGAAATTTGATTTGTTTGATGTGGTAAGAAAGCATGGTGAGATGTTTCGGGAACCAAAGGGGCTACCTCCCAAGAGGGGAATTTAGCATGAGATTCGGTTGTAACATGATGTTCCACTTCCAAATATTGGCATGTATCGGACGTCGATTATGGAGAGCATGGAATTCAGGAATTGTTGAATAAAGGTATCATACGCCCATCTACTTTGCCATGTGTTTTGACCATTGTTTTGGTACCTAAGAAGGATGGGACTTAGCGCATGTGTGTGGATTTCTGTGCATTGGACAAAATCACGGTAAATAATCGTTATCCACTCCCAAGAATTGATGATTTTCTTGATCAGTTGAGGTATGAAAAGTATTTCACTAAGTTAGATTTACGAAGTGGTTATAATCAAGTTAGAATAGCTAAAGAGGACATTTGGAAAACCACATTTAAAACTAAAAAGGATAGTTTGAGTGGCTTGTTATGCCTTTTGGTCTTACAAATGCTCTAGATACTTTCATGAGAGTAATGAGTGATGTATTGAGACCATTTATAAATGAATTTTCCATTGTGTACTTAGATGATATACTCATATTCAACAAATCCAGAGATGAACATGTCATTCATGTAAACAAAGTACTTGATGTCTTGAGAAAATAATAGTTGTTTTTAAATATTTTGAAATGTGAATTTGGCAAGACTTATTTAGTGTATTTAGGACAAATTATTGGAGGAGGTGAGATGAAGATAGACCCCACTAAAGTTGAGGTCATTCTGAATTGGTCGAAGCCCAATACAGTTACAGAATTAAGAAGCTTTTTAGGGGGAACACAATATTGGAGAAAGTTTATCGCTAATTATTCTTCCATTGCAGCTCCATTACATGCATTGACAAGTGTCAAGAAAGTCTTCCATTGGGGAGATGTACAACATAAATCATTTGATGCTTTGAAGCAAAAGATGGGTTCAACACTTGTATTGGATCTTTCAGATCTTAGACAACCACTTGAGATTCAAAAAAAATGCTAGTCATTACTCCATTGGAGTATTTCTTATGTAGCATGGTAAGCCCATCTCATTTCATTCTGAAATGTTTAATGGAGTTGTGACTAACTATCCCACTTATGAAAAAGAACTTTAGGCATTGGTACGAAGTGTCAAAAAATGTAAACACTACTTAATGGGAAAGGATACCATTATCCATACCGACCATCAACCATTGTAGTACTTACAATCACAATCAAAGTTGCAGCAGTCAAGACATTTCAGATGGATGGATTTTCTACAACAGTATCATTTGGTTATCAGGTATAAAAAACGAATCTACAATAAGGTAGCTGATATAATCTCAAGGCCTATTATAAATTCATCTGTTATAATCAGACATAATTCAGTTTTGCATGAAAGATACATTGAGCAATATGCATATGATAATGACTTTCAAGATGTGTATGAAAACTTGAGTCACGGAAAACAAATTGAAGAGTTGGATTATCATGTACATAACAGCTTGTTGGATCATTTGGGCAAGTTGTGTATTCCATAGGGAGAGAGAAACAATATCATAAGGGAGACATGCACTTCATTGATTGCTGGACACTTTGGTGTAGGCAAGATAGTAGCGAATCTCCAAAGGTATTGTTATTTGCCACACATGTTTGATAATGTATCTCATTTTATAAGGAAACTTGGATTCTACACTCCACTTTCGGTACCTTCACGTCCATGGGAGAGTATCTCAATGGATTTTGTAGGAGGTCTTCCATTGTCAAGGAAAGGCCATGATTACTTGTATGTAGTTGTAGACAAGTTCAGCCAAATGTGTATACCAACACCATGTAAAGAAAAAATATAGCTGAATGGAAAACTCATCTTTTCTTCTAAAACATTTGGGTTCATTTTGTTCTTCCTACTTCCACTGTAAGTGATCAAGATTCTTTATTTGTTGGGAATTTTTGGTCAAAATTGTGGGGCATGATGGACACAAAGTTGAAGATGATTACAACCTTTCATCCACAAACATATGGACAAACCGAGGTGGTGAACAGAACAGTCATTCATCTTCTTAGAGGATATTGCAGCAAACATCCTAAGTTGTGGGATGAACAACTGCATTACATAGAACATGCATACAACAGGGCAAAGCATTCTTCCACAAACACATTTCCATTTGAGGCATGTTACGGCTACTTCCCAAGATCGCCATTGGACTTCATCTTTGAGAAATATGTCGACATTGATGGTCACAGTGACATTGATAAGGCAAAGAAGTTCATAGAGATAATTTAGTTGATACATCATACAGTGCAGGAACAATTGGAAAAGAGTCAAAGCAACTACAAGGCAAGGCATGACAAACACTCGGTTGATCATAAATTTCAAGTTGGAGACGAAGTGTGGTTATATATTAGCAAAGAGAGACTTCAAGGGGAAGGTAAAAATCTTAATCCAATCTGTTATGGTCCTTCCAAAATTCTAGAAAAGATTGGTAACAATGCATTTAAGCTTGATTTGCCTCCTTATATGCAAATATAATCTATTGTTAATGTTGATAATTTCAGATTGTTTGAGCCTCCTTTGATTGATGATCAAAGAGAGCATGCTCAACTACCATAAATAAATTATTTCTCGCTAGAATATATATATGAGATTCAACAAGATCTCATACTTGACAGAAGAATCATAACTTCGAAGAGAGGGAATGACGAATACCTTAGAGTGGGACTCAAGGGAAAAAAGCCTTCTAAAGCCAAATGGTTGCAAATTAAGAAGGTGAGGGAGTTGTAGCATCTCCTGCTAAAGAATTGATAGTATCTTTTGGGGTCCAAAAGGCTTCTAGTGGGGAGGAATGATCAGGCACTCAATATTTATCTCAAATATCAAAGTTCTCATAATGGCTCAAAACCTAAACGATCGGATTCGTCTCAGAAAAATGATCCTAATTCAACTCATTCCATTTCAAACCAAGTTCATATGAGGAAGTTATTGAGTTCTGTTCACTTTGCTAAACAAGCGAAATTTTCCAAAAAAAGGGCCAGTCACTGAACAGTAAGCAGTCTTACTGCTGATGTGGCAAGTGACTAGGAAGGGTCAACTTTTGTTAACAGATCAATTGGAGCTCGCCAAGTGTCATAATTTAACTTGTTGCAGCTTGGTGATGTGGCAGGTGTGTTGGCACAGTTTCATTGGTTAATTATGGGCCAATGAGAGAATGCCACATGGCAAGTCTAGAGGCTGCCACGTTGCACCTCTCAATAACCTAGGTAGACTCGAGCACAAAAGAACAAAATTTTATGGAGGCATCAGGGTTCGACCCTGTGACCTCCAGCACACAATCCACAACACATAACCAACTATGCTACCACATGGTTCTTAACCATATCGCATTCCATATATATTTAAGTTTTAATGTTTTTTGAGTGGGTGGTTCGGAGGGAAATTTTTTTTTGGACCCTATATTAGGTTGGGCGAACCTACCTATGGTTTTCAGTCCATGGTATTGGATGCTTCGGCATGTATAAATATGTATTATAACATTGAAAGGAACATAATGAAAAATCAAGCTGGTAGTCTCAGTTTTGGGATCCAGGGGAAATCTCTGTGCATATGTGTTTTATGTGTTATGCTCTCGAACTGTTTATTTTCTGTTTTTTAGAATTCCTATGTAGGTAATTTATGTACGGGGTTAAAACCTACATTTGGTATCTGAGATATTTTTGGCTTCAAGGGGATGCCATTGTTACTGAGGGGTTTCGCTCGGGGCTGTGGTAGACCCTGTTCAGTGGGAGATCTATGAGATCGATTCTGGTGGTGAAAGAAGATGGTGAGTAGTGGAAAGATAGAGACCGAAAAATTTAATAGTCAGAGTTTTGAGTTGTGGAAACTCAAGATGGAGGATCTGTTGGTGGATAAAGATCACTAGATCGTGGTAGATCTGGGTACTAAACCAATAGGAGTGACCCATGAAGAATGGAATAAGTTGGATCGGAAGGCAAAGAGCACAAGACGATTGTGTGTCTCAGATTCAGTATTGTTGAATGCATCAAGGGAAGCTACGGTGAAGGCTTTGTGGGACAAGTTAGGGACTTTGTACCAATCTAAGTCTCTGGTGAATAAATTGTTCCTTTGGAAAAATCTATATAACCTAAGGATACAAGATGGAGACTTGGTGACAGAGCATATGAATGCATTTAATACTGTGGTAAGGCAGTTATCGTTTGTTGATATCAAAGTTTCAGATGAAGATCAGTGCATTAGTTTATTGTGTTCTCTACCAGATTCATGGGATAGTTTGGTTTTTGCAATAGGTAGCAATGCAGCTATGTTGCAGTTTGATGAAATAGTCTCATCCTTGCTGAAAGAGGAGATGAGATGGAAAAATATGGAGAGCCAGAATGGTGATGCCTTGTATGTACGAGGACGATCCCAGAACAGAAACAAAAATAAGTCATCGAGTGGGAGATATAAATCTAGAGGGAGATCTAAATCTCCAAGAAAAAATGTAAATGTGGTGTGCTAGAAATGCAGAAAGGAAGGGCACTACAAAAGGGACTGTAAATCTAAAGCTCTTGATAAATGAAAGGGATTTGATGATGTTCCTTCTATAGAGGTGAAAACCACCTCAAATGAAGTTGGGGATGTGTACTTGGCTTCTTCAAATACACATGTAGATCATGAGGCATGGTTGATAGACTCAGGTGCATCCTTTCACTTCACTCCCCATAGAGAGTGGTTCTGCGAGTAGGAGAAATACGATGGTGGTGATGTCTTCTTGGGGGATGACAGGAAGGCTAGAATCATTGGTCGCGAAAAAGTAAAGTTGAAGTTGCAAGGTGGAAGGGTTAGAACACTTCCAGGTGTTTCGCTTATTCCTGCATTAGCCAAAATCTGATTTTTGTAAGCAAGTTGGATGATGCAGGTGAAAACACAGTGTTCAAGAAGGATGCTTGCAAGATGGTTCAGGTAACACTGGTATTGATATGGGGATTTCGGACGGGAACTTTTTTCAAACTGCAAGGTAGCATTGTTATTGATGGGTGTAACAGTTCTATGGTTCCTGAAAATAGAGTAGAAAATCTAGTGGTCTTTGGAGAGAAGACCATGTTGTGGCATCAAAGGCTTGGACATATTGGAGAGAAGGGCCTTTGAATACTTCATGGTAAAGGTATGGTAGAAGGTATGAGTAACAGCTCTCTGGATTTCGATTTTTGTGAAAATTGTGTGTATGGGAAGCAGAATCATGTGAGTTTCCCTTCTAGTGGTAAGAGTGTGAAACATATATTAGAGCTTGTGTACAATGATGTGTTTGGACCTATGAAGGTTCCATCACTAGGTAAGTCTGTGTACTATGTATCATTTATATATGACTTCTCAAGGAATACGTGGATATATTTCCTTAAGAATAAATTTGAAGTCTTTGACAAGCTTAAAGAATTTAAGGCTTTGGTGGAAAACCAGAAAGAGAAGAAGATAAAGGTGCTGAGGACAGATAATGATGGAGAATTTTGCAGTAAGGAATTTGAAGAATTCTGTAAGAAGTGTGGTATAGCACGGCAGAATACTACTCCATATACACCTCAACAAAATGGAGTTGTAGAAAGAATGAACAAGATGTTGATGGAAAGGGCAAGAAGCATGCTCAGTGGTGGCGAGTTAGGACAGGAATTTTGGGCAAAGGTGATGGAGACAACATGTTACTTGGTCAACAGATCACCTTCATCAATGTTGGAGGATAAGACTCCACAAGAGGTATGGACTAGTAAGAAACCCTCTCTGGCAGCAAATGGGTGTTCAAGAAGAAGACAAATGCAGAAGCAAAGGTGGAGAAATACAAAGCTTGGTTTGTAGAAAAAGGTTATTCCTAGGTGTCGGGAATTGATTTTGGTGATATTTTTTCTCCTGTTGCCAAGGTAACTTCTATTAGGTTACTTTATCTGTTGCTCCTACTTTTGATTTTGAGGTAGAATAGATGGATGTGAAGACAACATTTCTTCATGTGGATCTGGAAGAGGAGATCTACATGAAGCAACCTGAAGTCTTTGATGTGAAGGGTAAGAAAGAATTGGTATGCAAGTTAAAGAAGTCTCTATATGGGTTAAAATAGTCACCAAGGACGTGGTATCAGAAATTTGATACATTTATATAGGGACTTGGCTTCACCAGAAGCAAAGGAGATCACTATGTGTATTTTAAATTAATTGGTGACTATTTTATTTATTTGGTCTTGTATGTGGATGATATGTTGCTCGTTGGAAATGATAAAGAAATTATCTAGGATTTTAAGACCCAATTGTCCTCCAAATTCGACATGAAAGATCTTGGTGCTGCAAACTATATTTTGGGCATGGAAATTAAAAGTGATCGGGCAAAGAGGAAGCTCTGGTTAAACCAGAGGAAATATGTTGAGACAATATTGCAAAGGTTTAATATGTAGGATAGTAAACCGGTGAAGGTTCCTATTCCTGTAGGTGTAAAGTTATCTGTTGAACAGTGTCCCAAGACATAAGAAGAGGAAGAGGACATGTCCTCTGTTTTATATGCAAGTGCATTCAGCAGCCTGATGTATGCAATAGTATGTACTAGACCAGCCATTGCACATGTAGTGGGAGTATTAAGTAGGTTTATGTCAAAACCAGGAAAGGAGCATTGGAGAGCAGTGAAGCCAATTTTCAGGTATTTGCGTGGCACTAGTGATTATGGTTTTCAGTACCAAGGAAGACCATGATTGGACAGAGTGTTGGATATTCATGGATTTGTTGATGCAAGCTGGGCGGGAGATCTGGATCAGAGAAGATCTACAAGTGGGTATATGTTTAACCCATTTGGAGGTGCAGTCAGTTGGATGAGTAAGAAACAATCTGTAGTGGCACTATCAACTACAAAGGCAGAATACATGGCAACCACTCATGCAAGCAAGGAAGCAGTTTGGTTGTAGAGATTGTGTTCAAGTATGGGGTTATGTTTATGCCTCAAAAATCACTATATCAACATTGGGGAAAACCACCCGGTCTAGACCTTAAAGGCATCTCCTTTTCTGTTTAGTGTGGTGGTTCCGACTGGATATAATGGGACCAGTTTCCCAACAATTTATAAATAGGATGGATAAGTGATTGATTTTCTAATATCTAATGAGAATGATGGATGGTTTATTCTAAAATGCAACAATATAAATAACTAATCTATCCCAGGAAGTCTTTCTCTTAGTGCAATTTTTTATGATTCTTATTGACAAGTAGGCATATAGATGACTCTACTTATAAACAAACATATTTATTCATATGATAATTACTTTGTTCAAGTAGTTGAACAAAGTAATAATTAAAACATTGTCACACTAATCTTTATATATCATTGACATAGATATGTATGAAAAATAACAACTCTTAAACATTCAATAGTGATAAGTCAAAGAATTTCTGTGAAAGCATATACATATATCAATAATAGTAAAATATGTAAATGTTGGTTCAAATAAAAGCATGAAGCAAAAACATAGATAGTAGTACCATATCTATTTGAGTCTCGTCTGATATGAATCACATTCAGATCTTGCCTTTCAACTCGGAAATACTTTTACAATAAGCAATAGTGCATATCACATAAAAGTATTCTTCATTAAAACTAAGAATTCAGGTCCAGTTTTTATAAAAATAAATATATCGGAAGCACTGTAGTGCAACTTCCGATCCAAGTCTTAATACAAAAATTTGAGGACCCTTTCTAAAAGCATGAAAGGGTCTATAAATACTATTTAAATTAACAAACTATGAAATAAATATTCTATGCGCTGGTATAACCAAATCACAAAAAATGTGAAAATCTTCTCGAAATAGGTATGTTGTAGTCGGTTAGAATGGTTCACTGTATTGGCTGATCATCTAGTGACTTGAGCTAACAAATGGCAAGCATCGGTTGAAGTTCTGGTTGATGACTCATGTTTGAGTGTAACTGAGTTGTGTATGTGGCATCAGTAATTTGGGGAATCATATGGACGATTGCATCGGTGAGGCATTTCATCGTTGTCCACTAACTGTATGGTTTAACAAGGAAAAACCAAAATGTTTCCCATGTTAAAGTTTGAATACCTGCGATCAATCTTTCCCTTTGCTCCAGTTCTTGTTTCCATGTTTGTTCTAATGCTTTCATTGATGTAAGCTTCCCTGGAGAACACTCTGTAATTAAATTCGATAAATAAAGAGTATCAATAATCAGTTCAACCAAATTACTTGTTCCCAATTTGCATCTTGATGTCACTCTTTCTGCTTTCATTAGTTGAGATTGCCATTTAGTGAATAGGATTTCTTTATGCGATTCCAGAATTTGTGGTAGATCAACAGCCTTTCCTTCTTTGGTTTCTTTCTAGGAGAGAAATTTTTTTTATCTTTCATCTGATTTTTCCAAATTTAGTCTTGCATCAATTGATTTATCAACCATAGATGATGAAATTTCACATAGGGGAAGAACGAGTGATATGTTATGACATAATAGGCTCAACTGATTAGACAATGCCTTGGTAATTTGTAGAGCCTCCGATTTGAATTCTCCCACTTGGGGATATTCTTTGAATCTTTCTATTTGCAGTGATAGTTGAGTGATATGTTCTTCCTTTGATTTACTCAGCTCTTCATTTAATGATCACAACTTGCTCAATGCTTGGGATAGTTCCTATTGCTTATGAATTGCATGTTGATCAATCCTTTGTTTTTATTTCAGCAATTGCTCGTTCAATTGGTCATTTGACTACCTCTGGGCTACTAACTGTTGTTCCAACTGCTCTATCTTCTACTGCTTCACTTGTACCTATGTCTCCAGCAAAATGATTGCTTAGTCTTTTTCTTTGAGAAATTTACTAACCTCCAATGCTTTGTCTATTGTAGCCGCTGTATATGCTCCTGCATACTGAGAAAGTTTAGTGAGATCTTCAGAAGGATTAAATTCTTCTCTCCATACCACGTTTGTTATCTCCATTTGTGAAGTCAAAAGAGGAGATTGATCAACTTTCCTCTTTTTCCTTTGTATTTTGATTACAACCCTATGCTTAGGGCTATAGAAGACATCCAAGGGTGGTATTTCTTCCAAATGTAAAACAATTTTATCGGAGGGATTTTTCGGAAATTTCTACATCCTTGTGAGTTATGGGTGGGCTGCTAGTTCCTTCAATTGGAACTATATTGATTGCTGATTTATGACCAATTGTCACCTTAGGTGTGTTGAATCCTTGTAGGCTCTCAGTATTACTGATGATAAAGTCAATTGTTGCCATTCTTTGATCAGTCTAGGATCAACATAAATTCTTGAATCAATGAGTTCACTACATTTTCCTTGTCCCCACTCCTACTCTGGCAATTTTTCTTTTCGGGAACCTTTTCCACTATAGGAGTCTTGTCGAAAGCTTTCTGTTCATTTTGACTTGGTGGTTGAATTGTAGGGGTTGTAGCTAATAGGTCCAAATCTAGAGTTTGCAACCTCTAGGCTCTAAGCCTATTGAATATTTCTAACCCCTCTTCTCCATAGTTGATCCAAGCCAGTCCTTTAACTTGAAAAAATGTTTCTGCTGAAACAAATAAATCATCAAAGTCATTCGCTTCATGATCGAATTTGGAAAGTTTAGCTTGAGCAGTAACGTTATGGGCAACCTTCCTTGGATCATATTGCCTATCTGGAATGATGGAAAAATTCAACATTTGAATATTCTCTGCCTCTTTCTCTGCGTGCTTGTAATCATGTAAGGTAAAAATTGCACATCATAGGGGAAATATGGGCCACATATGTTTCTTAGAATCTTTAAGGGTCCTGGATGTCCCTTAAGCTATTATCTGATATGCGAAATCCTGTGCTAACAATTTATCAGGAACATATAGAGGGAGAACATGGGGTTTAGTGAAACTGCCGAAAAGACTCACATAGGTAAATTTCTCCTCTCCGAACTAGCTACCTATTGTTGTCAGGTCAATTGCTGCTTGCTGGGATATCCTCGAGGCATGCTTATTTAAAATAGAATAAAATATGGGTAAAACAAAACCATTGCAAATGTGGTACAGGTGATTTTTATAAGGTGTCTTCCACAACTGTTTGTGATAAATATGAATAGGATTCAGATCTCGGGAAGTCCACCTCGATCCGAGTATCAGGTATTGAAAATTAAAACAAATAATATATAGAATATATGCGTTATAGTAGAAAGGAGGAATGATCTAGAAAGTTGTATATGCATTCTTTCTGTACTCTAATATCTCAGTGGCTAGCTTATCAAACAAAATATTTTCCCAATCCATAATATAACCATTAATCGAGACTTCCATTAACGGGACCATATCTATAGTGAATTTTGCATAATCATGTTGTCTCCATAGTCTACACATCATAGCAATAAGGAGAAGCTAATGCATCGACATAATACTTACCCGACGACTCATGCTTATGTTTCTCTGGGAAATGCCTCCATTGCTTGATTGGGTCCGACTCTAAGTCATTTTCCTTTACAAATGCTTCCAGGAATGCCTTGTTATATCACTTCTCGAGCGGAGGAAGATGGTACATTTTCTTGAGATCTTCAGGCTTGAATGAGCCGAATATCCTTCCATCAGCCGTGGAAAATGTTCTATCTGAGGTTGGGATTTTCTCAACAACCCATCTAACCACATCAGTGTATGGAAAAATTTTGTCCCACGCTACTATCCTGTGAAGGTATGAATAGGCCAATTCTTTAAGAGTTCCCTATGACTTGTTGGTTGAATCGGCTATGGCTTCCTCTTCTAATTCTTCGGGATCCTCCGCTTCTATCAAATTATAAATGCTTTATTAGCTAGGATTTCCCAGACCGAGACATGTTGTATCTAATATTAATCCCTTCTTGCTTGGTCCTGGTTCTTTGGCTGTAGGAGTTGCTTTGGCCTTCTTAGATTTCTTCCCCATCTTCTCTAGATTCATGGGTTTGAAGAAACTCTGCACAGACAATTCCAAACCATAACATAGAGATATTGTTGCTGAAAGCCGATATGAAAATGAACAAAATTATGGTGATTGACATATGATAAATCAAATGCAGTTAAGAATTACCATGAATGAAATATTTTAAAGGATTTACTCTTAACTGTAAAATTTAATAGTCGTTTGAACTGCTAATCGTGGTGAATAAATACCATAAATACCCATCTCGACGATTGTATATCAAATTATTATCTCAAGCATGTCTTCAAATTTCCTCGATCAGCGATCGACGATAAATCGGAAATCACAATCGGGAGTTTCAAAGGGAAAGGCTTTATGACTTGCTACGAATATCTCCGATTGCTGAAAAGTGATACTATAATAAAGCGGAGTATTATGCATTCAAACCATTTTAGCATATGTTTTCCTCTTGAGATGTGCGCCTAATTGATTAATCGCAATCGGGGTTTGGCTTGCACTTTTATCCCTTTGTCATATGATATCTCTGATTGCCGATTGTGATTTCCTTCATCGACGATTGGAGGATTTGATGAGGCCTTGTTTGTGTGTTTCCCTTTGTCATTGCGATATGAAATCTCCGATCTCTTTATCGCAATGTAGAATGGTTTATAATATTTTTAAAGGAACACTTTGGTTTTTCATCAAAAGGCTTTATAAAATGAACTATTTACATCGGGCCTTTTGATACAGATTTTTTCTTGTAATGAGGTTAATACCAGTTTTATTTACCAACTTACAAATCTAACTAAGTTTATTTAAAAAGGGACCCATTTCTTAATAAAAATTTTGTGTAAAAATTTTATGGAAATAGGGGGTTGTTGTGCAACACAACAATTGGTGATTCACTGGAAGAAACAATTATCGTACCTTCATGTTCCTAAATATTAGAAGCTCTTGCTAACAACCTGTAAAAACCTTGGCCTTTGAGAATCTTTACTGATCCAATGTCCAAATCGTACTCCTATAATGTTGTGACCTAGTTTGCCCTTTTTTCTCCCAATTCCCTTTGAACTAGTAACTATCTTACTGCTGAAAAAGGGACTATAACTTTTGTGTGAGCCTTTAAGAGAAAGGGCCGAAAGTGTTTAATGGCTTTGTATACAGCAAAGGCTTGCTTTTCAAATTCTGAGTAATTAATTTCAACACCTTGAAGATTTGAACTATAAATTGAAATTGTTGCTTCCAAGTTTTGATCGTTGATTTGTGTCAGCACTACTACGTAAGACGAATTAGATGTGAGAGTATATAAAATTAAATGATTTGAAAAATCAGGGGTGTTTAATGCGGGAGCATTTATGATTGCTTGTTTGACTGAATCAAAAGCCTCCCTTTCAATATGCCCCCATTTAAACGCTGAGTTTTTCTTGATCATGGTTTGTAATGGTAAAACAATCTGTGAAAAATCTGGAACAAATCTTTTTACAAAATTAATTTGACCTAACAATGATTGCATTTTTTTTTAATTATGTGGAAATGGAATGTCAGAATTCTCTTTGATTCTATTTCGGTCAATATAAATACCATCTTTTGAAACAACGAACCCGAAGATTTTACCTTAGTCAAGAGCACAAAAGGACTTCTTGGGATTGAGTGAAATTCCATATCTTTTACAGCGTTCAAAGATTTGTTTCAAAACATGTAAATGCTTTTATCTTTTCTTAGAGAAGACAGTAATGTCATCCAAATAGACAACTATTGATTTATTTATTAGACCTTTGAATGCTATGTCCATTGCTCTTTGGAATGTAGCTCTAACATTGATTAATCTGAAAGGAATTTTTTGATAGGCATAAGTTCCCCACTTAGTTCTGAAAGTAGCCTTAAGTCTTTCATTGAGGTGCACCAAAATTTGGTTATACCCTAAAAAACCATCTAAGAAAGACATTAATTTAGAACTAGCAACTCAATGGAGAGTTTTCTCCATTGTTCGTAGAGGGAAGTTATCCTTTTGACTCGCTTTATTGAGATTTCTGAAATCAATGCAAATTCTCATGTGACCATTTTTCTTTCTTACTGGCACCATGTTGGATACCCAATTTGAATGTCTAACAAGAAAAATTATCTTAGCTTTCAAGAGCTTTTTTAAGTCGGCGTTTATTTGACTTTCAAGATTGGGATGAATTTTTCTTAATTTCTGCTGTACTGGTTTTTCTTCAGATATCATTGGAATTGTATGCTATATGATAGAAGTATCATATGTTTTCAAATCATTATAATTCCAAGCGAAGACATTTTTATATCTATTCAATAATCCAATAAATGTAATTCGTTCTTCTGAAGTAAGTCCTAATCGCAAATTGATGTTTTGTGGCTTGTCCTTCGTAGCAAGGTTTATTAATTCAAATCTCAAAGTAGAAATTTGAAGCTTTGAATTAGTAACATGCTTAAACCTATCTTTGATTTCATAAAGGTTTTCAAGTTTGACGGCTGGTTTAGGTATTGAATTTTCTTCAAGTTTTTCCTTCATTTGAAGATCATGCTCACTTTCATCAATAATTTGATCATCATAGGACTAGAAGTTAAGAAATTTAAAATGTCATCATCATGATTGAATACTCACCAGTTAGTGACATTATCAAGAATCAATGGTCTAAAAATTAAATCTACTGAAAATCCATCGGGATTGTAATCTTCGGATGGAAGGATTTTAGAAGCAACATTGGCTAGTAAATCTGCTACTGCATTCTGAGATCTAAGAATGAGAGAACTATTAAATGCTAGAAAATAAGATAAAAGGTCTTGTACCAAGGATTGATAATGTTTAAGGTGACTAGAAAGACAATGTATAATATTTCTAACTTGTTTTATCACAATTTCAGAGTCACCAAACACTTTCAAATATTGTACCTTAAGACCAATTGCTTTATAAAGTCCTTGAATCAAAGCTTCGTATTCAACAATATTATTTGTGCACTCAAATTCTAATCTACATGATGACATAGTCTTTTCTCCCTCAAGACTAACTAAAATACATCCTGCTCCTGCACCTTCATTAGATTTAGACCCATCAAAATATAATGACCAAAATAAAGGTTTATCTATAGTTTTATTTACAATTTCCTCATCAATTTTAACACACCTTGATGTATCTGTTTGGGGAAAAATTTCAATTTGAGATGTGAAATTATTAACTGAAAAAAGTGATGATTGAGCAATAAAATTACCAAAGAATGACTTAGATGAGTAGTTACCAAGAATATTATTGTTGAATGCTATAGATTGGTTTTCTTGTTCAAACTTTGTTACAGTATGAGTCATATGCTTCTCCCAATCAATCTTAATCTAATTTGGCCTTACTTTATAGGGCAGCCACATGTGAGACCAATCGGTAGAAATGTAACCATGAAGTTTCTTAGACCAGTCTCTATTTAAAATCAAACCATAGAACTCAGGAATATAGTCGATTAAAATGTCAATTCTCTGAACCACTCTTGGATCAGTTGATAACCTGATGGTAACTGAGTTGATTTCTCCTAATACTTGAACCTTATTTCTATCTAACTGGACAATATGGATTGCAGACTTTTGGGTTTCAGTATTCAATTTAGAACAAACTGAGGCTGGCATTATATTCGATGAAGCCCCTGAGTCTATCAAGCAATTGTGTAGATTTCTATTATAAACCTCGTAGGTTAAGAGAAAAGGAGGAGTATGGGAATTTGATTTATCGTTGATTAGAACAACATCAGTAGCTTCTACTCTACCAGGTAGTGGCTTACCTGTCTCATTAGCATCTTTGGACAATACAGCATTTGGAAGAGGAGAAGAAGGTATTGCATCTAATTCCTTGAGCAACAATTTTTGTTGATGTTTGAGCTTACTAAGCTCAAACATAGTGATATTTTCTTTCGTTTTCTTCATGTCTTCAATGATGTTGTAATACATAGAGTCTGCAACTACTAATGTTTTAGATGCTGAAGGTGGATTGGAAATTGATGGCTGATTTTGAGTAGGTGTTGCTATAGACTTCTTTGTGGGAGCTTTTTCTTTAGTATTAGTACCCATGTTCTTTTTACTCTGAGTTACTTGAACAGGTTCTGGAGTGCCTTTACTCCTTGTACTTACTGGAAAAGCTTCCTGTTCATTTTCAGTATAAGAATTGGGCAAAATGAAGTCCCACATCCCATAACATTCTACAGCTACCTCTTCTTCAGTTTCTTCATATGATAATATTGTATCTTCTTCTTCATCGTCCTCGAGGTCTGACTTTGCGTTGGATATAGCATTAGGGGGTTTTGATTTTGGTTTCTTAAAGTTTCTAAATGGCTTTTTATTTGAAGTCTCAGCTACTTGTTTCTTGATTTCTATCATTTCATTTGATATAGTCTTTAAAACTTTTTGGAGACCTTCCATATCGTATGGATCTTTAGCCATTTTCTTCTTTGAATCATCTTTGAAGGTGACTTTTTTAGATTTTCTATCTTCAAGAGAACCTTTCTTTTCTAAGGCGATCATATTTTTTTCTCCAAAAATTGCCTCTTTCATATTTTCTGCTAGAGTAGGTTTTGTAGCTCTATCTACAAAGATAGCTATGTTCGAAGGTAAAGCTGATATATACCATTCACTTTTAACTTGTTCACTAAGTTTAGAGGTAGTAGGAATATTATTTAAGAGTTTATTAAATCATGAATTAAATTCTTTTATAGGCTCTCTAGACTATGTTTTAAGATTTGAAAGATCATTGATTAATGTTGCTACAGATCTGTCATCACCGTATTTAGTTAAGAACTGTTCTTCGAAAATATTCCAACTAATAATGGATCGTGATGGTAAGGAAAAGTACCAAGACCCAACTGATCCTTGTAGGGTATAAGGAAAAAGTCTGACAACCACATCTTCTTCAGTAACTCCTTTTAAGTTGACTGACAACATAAAGTTGTTTATGTCTTCCTCTGCTTGTATGCCTACATCTAGATTGAATTTCGGCAACCATTTTTCAGGATGAGCTCGCAATGGGTGCAAAGGTGTAGGCATTGTGATTGTACCAAGATTGTTCCATGGGTTCTACGCCATTGTTGAGCTACTAATGGATGATAGTGCATATGAAGTTCGAGATGGTTGGGAAGGAGTAGATATTGAAGTTTGAGATGGTTGAGAAATAGATGTTGAAGTTCTAGTACCTTGTTGAACGACAATCTAGAGTGGAGGAGTGGATGGTTGACTTCACAGTGTAGAAGATGAAATGGATGATGATGATGAGACAGTTTCACTACCAGACCCTTCAGTTGTCTTCCTTGCTCTTTTCCTTTTAGGCAAAGGTAACTCAGTAGGTTCAATACCAAGATTTTCACTCCGAATTCTGGTGAGTGGGTGAGAAGGAATGAATTGCGAAATTATACTGCCTTGAGATAAATTGGATTTCTATGGTGATATTGAGAATCATTGAAGTTTGTGAATTAGAGACTATACTTCAAGAGATTCTAGAGTTGATTTATCTGAGATGTTTTGGGGTTGAGCAGAGGTTGTTGTTTCTTCAACTTCTCGCTCGAAAACTGGAGTTTCACCATGCGAGGAAGAACTCGGAGGTGAGGTGGAGGGATATTTACTCTCAGAATGGATTGTAGATTTGGGTTTTCTCGCCATTCATAGTTCATTCCCTCCTTCTAGCGCCAAAAATATTAATTCCTTGAAAATCGCTACATCAACATGGGGGAAAACCACCTAGTCTGGACCTTAAAGGCAACTCCTTTCTCGTTTCGTGCGGTGGCTCCGACTAGACATAATGGGACCAGTTTCCCAATGATTTATGAATGGGATGGATAAGTGATTTATTTTCTAATATCTAATGAGAATGATGGATGGTTTAATCTAGAATGCAATAATATAAATAACTAATCTATCCCGGGAAGTCTTTCTCTTAGTGTAATTTTTTATTATTCTTATTGACAAGTAGGCATATAGATGACTCTACTTATAAACAAAAATATTTATTCATATGATAATTACTTTGTTCAAGTAGTTGAACAAAGTAATAATTAAAACATTTTTACACTAACCTTTATATATCATTGACATACATATGTATGAAAAATAACAACTCTTAAACATTCAATAGTGATAAGTCAAAGAATTACTATGAAAGCATACACATATATCAATAATAACAAAATAAATAAATGTTGGTTCACATAAAAGCATGAAGCAGAAACATAGATAGTAGTACCATATGTATTTGAGTCTCCTCCATATGAATCGCATTCAGATCCGCCTTTCAACATGAAAATACGTTTACAAGAAGCAATAGGGCATATCACATAAACGTATTCTTCATTAAAACTCAAAATTCAGGTCCAATTTTTATAAAAATAAATATATCGGAAGCACAGTATTGCAACTTCCGATCCAAGTCTTAATACAAAAATTTGAGGACCCTTTCTAAAAACATGAAAGTGTCTATAAATACTATTTAAATTAACAAACTATGAAATAAATATGCTATGCGCTGTTATAAACAAATCATAAAAAATGTGAAAATATTCTCAAAATAGGTATGATGTAGTTGGTTAGAATGGTTCACTATATTGGCTGATCATCTAGTGACTTGAGCTGACAAATGGCGAGCATTGGTTGAATTTTTGGTGGATGACTCATGTTTGAGTGTAATTGAGCGGTGTATTTGGCATCAATAATTTAGGGAATCATATGGCCGATTGCATCAGTGAGGCATTTCATCGCTGTCCACTGACTATATGGTTTAACAAGAAAAACCCAAAAGGTTTCCCATGTTAAAGTTTGAATACCTGTGATCAATCTTTCCCTTTGCTCCAGTTCCTATTTCCATGTCTGTTCTAATGCTTTCAATGATGGAAGTTTCACTGGAGAACACTTTGTAATTAAATTTGATAAATAAAGAGTATCATTAATCAGTTCAACCAGATTACTTGTTGTTGATCTGCATCTTGATATCACTCTTTCTACTTTCATTATTTGAGATTTACATTCAGTGAATAGGATTTCTTTATGCGATTCCAAAATTTTTGGTAGATTAGCGGCCTTTCCTTCTTTGGTTTCTTCCCAAGAGAGAAAAATTGTTAATCTTTCATCTACTTTTTCCAAATTTAGTCTTGCTTCAACTTATTTATCAGCCATAGATGATGAAATTTCACATAGGGGAAGAACGAGTGAGATGTTATGACATAATAGGCTCGACTGATTAGACAATGCCTTCGTAATTTGTAGAGCCTCCGATCTAAATTCTCCTGCTTGGGGATATTCTTTGAATCTTTCTATTTGCAGCGATAGTTGAGCGATCTATTCTTCCTTTGATTTACTCAACTGTTCATTTAATGATTGCAACTTGCTCAATGCTTGAGATAGTTCCTGTTGCTTATGAATTGCATGTTGATCAATCCTTTGTTTTTCTTTGAGCAATTGCTAATTCAATTGGTCATTTGACTACCTATGGGCTGTTAACTATTGTTCCAACTGCTCTATCTTCTGCTGCTTCTCTTGTACCTGTGTCTCCAGTAAAATGATTGCTTGGTATTTTTATTTGAGTAAGTTACTGACCTCTGATGCTTTGTCTATTGTAGCCATTGTGTATGCTCCAGCATATTGAGAAAGTTTAGTGAGATCTTTAGAAGTATTAACTTCTTCTCTCCATACCACGTTTGTTATCTCCATTTGTGAAGTCAAAAGAGGAGATTGATCAACTTTCCTCTTTTTTCTTTGTCTTTTCATTACAGCCCTATGCTTAGGGCTGTAGAAGATATCCAAGGGTGGTATTTCTTCTACATGTAAAAAAATTTCATCGAAGGGATTTTCGGGAATTATTTCTACATCCTTGTGAGTTATGGGTGGGTTGTTAGTTCCTTCAGTTGAAACTGTATTGATTGTTGATTTCTGACCAGTTGTCAGCTCAGGTGTGTGGAATCCTTGTAGGCTCTTAGTATTACTGATGATAGAGTCAAATTGTTACCATTCTTTGATCAGTTTAGGATCAACATAAATGTTTGAAGCAATGAGTTCACTACTTTTTCCTTGTCGCTGCTCCTACTCTGGCAATTTTTCTTTTTCGGGAACCTTTTCCACTATAGGAGTCTTGTCGGCATCTTTCTATTCACTTTGACTTGGTGGCTGAACTATAGGGGTTGTAGCTAATAGGTCGAAAGGTAGAGTTTGTAACCTTTGGGCTATGAGCCTATTGAATTTTTTTAACCCCTCTTCTCCATACCTGATCCTAGCCAATCCTTTAACCTGAAAAAATGTTTCGACTGAAGCAAATAAATAATCAAAGTCATCTGCTTCATAATCAAATTTGGCAAGTCTAGCTTGAGTGGTAACATTATGGGCAACCTTCCTTAGGTCATATTGCCTATTTGGAATGATGGCAAGATTCAACATTTGAATCTTCTCTGCCTATTTCTCTACGTGCTTGTAATCATGTAAGGTAAAAATTCCACATCATAGGGGAAATATGGGCCACATATGTTTCTTATAATCTTTAAGGGTCCTGGATGTCCCTTCAACTATTATCTAATATGCCAATTCCCATGCTAACAATTTATCAGGAACATATAGAGGGAGAACATGGGGTTTAGTGAGTCTGCCGAAAAGCCTCACATAGGTAAATTTCTCCTGTCCGAACCAGCTACTTACTACTGTCAGGTTACTGCTACTTCATGGGATATCCTGGGGGCAGGCTTATTGAAAATAGAATAAAATACAGGTAAAACAAAGCCATTGCAAATTCTGTATAGGTGATTTTTATAGTGTGCCTTCCACAACTATTTGTGATAAATATGAATAGGATTCGAATCTTGGGAGGTCCACTACCATCCAAGTATCGGGTATTCACAATTAAAACAAATAATATCCAGAATATATGCATCGTAGTAGAAAGGAGGAATGATCCGGGAAGTCGTATATGCATTCTTTCTGTACTCTAATATTTCAGTGGCTATTCTATCAGACAAAATATTTGCCCCATCCATAACATAACCATTAATCGTAGCTTCCATTAATGAGACCATATCTATATTAAATTTTGCAGAATCATGTTGTCCTCATAGTCTACACATCATAGCTCTAGCATAATAATAAGGAGAAGCTAATGAGTCAGCGGAATACTTACCCGGTGACTCGTGCTTATGCTTCTCCGGGAAATGCCTCCATTGCTTGACTTCAAGTCGTTTTCCTTTGTAAATGCTTTCAGGAATGCCTTGTTATATCGCTTCTTAGGCATAGGTAGATGGTACATTTTCTTGAGATCTTCAGGCTTGAATGAGCCGAATATCCTTCCGTCAGCCGTGGAAAATGTTCTATCTAAAGTTGGGATTTTCTCAACAACCCATCTAACCACATCAGTGTATGGAAAAAAATTTGGCCCGCGTTGCTATCCTATGAAGGTATGAACAGGCCAATTCTTTGAGATTTCCCTCTGACTTGTTGGTTGAATCAGTTGTGGCTTCCTCTTCTAATTCTTTGAGCTCCTTTGCTTCTATCAAATTGTAAATGCTTTCCCAGCTAGCATTTCCTAGACCGAGACATGTTGTATCTGATATTAATCACTTCTTTCTCAGTCCTGGTTCTTTGGGTGCAGGAGTTGCTTTGGCCTTCTTAGATTTCTTCCCCATCTTCTCTGGATTCATGGGTTCGAAGAAAATCTGGACAAACAATTGCAAACCATAACACAGAGATATTGCTCCTAAAAGATGATATGAAGATGAACAGAATTATGATGATTGACATATGGTAAATCAAATGTAGTTAAGAATTACCACGAATGAAATCTTTTAAAGGATTTACTCTTAACTATAAAATTTAATAACAGTTCGAACCACCAATCGTGGTGAATAAATACCATAAATACACATCTCGTCAATCGTATATCAAATGATTATCTCAAGCATGTCTTTGGATTTCCTCGATTGGCGATCAACGATAAATCGCAATTGGGGGTTTCAAAGGGAGAGGCTTTATGACTTGCAACGAATATCTCCGATTGCACAAAAGTGATATTATAATAAAGGGGAGTATTATGCATGCAAATCATTTTAGCATATGTTTTCCTCTTGAGATGCGTGCCTAATTGATTAATCGCAATCGGGGTTTGGCTTGTGCTTTTATCCCTTTGTCATATGATATCTCTGATTGCCAATTGCAATTTCCTTCATCAATGATCGGAGGATTTGATGAGGCCTTGTTTGTGTGTGTCCCTTTGTCATTGTAATATGCGATCTCCAATTGCTTTATCACAATGTAGAATGGTTTATAATATTTTTAAAGGAACACGTTGGTTTTTTATCAAAAGGCTTTATAAAATGAATTATTTACATCGAGCCTTTTGATAAAGATTTTTCTTGTAATGAGGTCAATACCAAATTTATTTACCAACTTACAAATCTAACTAAGTTTGTTTAAAAAGGGACACATTTCTTATTAAAACTTTTGTGTAAAAGTTTTATAGAAATGGGGGGTTGTTGTACAACACAACAGGTTAGTACATGGATCTATAAGGATAGACTGTCACAGCCAAAGTGTAATTTTCTTGGAAAAGAACCCTGCTTATCATTCAAAGACAAAGCGCATTGATTTTCAGTATCATTTTGTGAGGGATATGATAGAAGACGAAAAGGTGTTGTTGGTAAAGGTGGACACTTTCAAGAATAGTGCAAATGCATTGACAAAATCTGTGAGCTCTGAGAAGTTCTCTTGGTGTAGAGAAACAATGGGCATTTTAGGGCTGGAAAAATGACTAAGCTCTCCTATGACCCCCCGTGGAAAGAAAACAACAAGTGGGAGAATGTTGGGTTGTGTTATATTCTTTTCACAACTAACCTACGTAGTGAACCAGTGGGTTAAAGGGGGGGAAGAGCCCCCCCTTTGTTGCGCCGATTGTGCAGTGGGGGGTTTGAGGGGGGCGGGTAGCCCCCCTTTACGGTGTTCAGGGCAGCGCCCTGGGAATTTTTTTTTTGGACCCTATATTAGGTTGGGCGAACCTACCTATGGTTTACGGTCCACGAGTTTGGACGCAACCGTTTTAGGTCCATGGTATTGGATGCTTCAGCATGTATAAATATGTATTGTAACGTTGAAAGGAACATAATGAAAAATCAAGCTGGTAGTCCCAGTTTTTGGATCCAGGGGAAAATCTCTGTGTATATATGTTTTATGTGTTATGCTCTCGCGTTGTTTATTTTCTTTGTTTTAGAATTCGTATGCAGGTAATTTTTGTACGGGGTTAAAAGCTACAGCTCCAACACTATGACAGTTACCGCATACATGTGAACACACAAACAGTTAATGCAAATGGTAAACAACACCAAACTGAACCGATAACTACAATGGTTTATGTCACCATGTGACACCACCCCGGAAACCGAGAGGTCAGGGTCATTGTTATATGGTGGTTAGTTAACCCAGTGGACAATGCAACATTTAACCATGACATGTGTCACCTTTGCCTAAACCACCAATGGTTACAAAATATTCAACCACAAAACCGTGCTAGAAAACTCCGATATGTGACCACTCCTCCAAATTCGTCAAGGTTACAGTTTGCCCTAACTGCACAATTATAGCGCTAATAATGGATTAGAAAATAATTAAACCATCTTAACATTTATTAGTCTCATAGTTAAAAATTACGATATTTTTGAAGATTCCACTATTTTAGAGCTTGCCTCCAGATTTAGCAACCCTAACTGGAGTTCTTCGAAATTTGGAGGAGGATTTGTAGGGAAAATCTATTTGACCAAATTGAGATCAGGAAAAGGTGTTCCTAGCTAATTTCAACATTCTGAACATATTGGTGCAGGTATCAGGAGTAGTAGATATTTGTAAACAACATTTTTTCTATATTGAGCTAATACAGAGGCCCAAGTCATGGATGTTGGACCAATCAGATGTAGCCGAGGAGGGTTGGACTCCTTCATCAAAATGTTGCGTTAAAGTGTTCAATTAATGGTTCTACCTATTTTTTATTGCTTTTATTCAGTACTTGTCTTTTAAGCTAATTTTCTCATGAATGTCAGATACAACTTGATGTAATTTACCTATTTAATATCACTAAACAACCTAAGGAAACCTATGCACAGGAATCAATTGACAAGCATTTGTTTATAAATCTATAATTAAAATTAGCACAACAAAATTAACATTTAATAATAGATCACCTCTACTCGAGTAAATATCCAAAAAGTTATCAACAACCATTCCAAGGTATTTGGAGAGATGCCTAAGGGTTTTCCACCTACTCAAGATCATGACCATGCTATTTGTTTGCAACTTGGAAATATACCACCTAACATTAGGCCTTATAAGCATCCACATGTACATAGGAGTGAGATTGAACATACTATTTAAGAATTTGTAGAGGATGGAATCATTCAACCTATACAAAGTTATTTCTCTTCACCATTGATCATGGTTCTTAAAAAGGACAGTTCATGTTGTATGTGTACAGATTAATTAACATTGAGGTATTACAACTCCTATAATGTGTTGCAAGGGAATGGACGTATGAATTACAAGCTGGGGTTTCCTCCATTTTCATGTATGCATGCATTATTCCATTTTTATTATTCTTGTGCATATTCATGTGCACATCACTGATAAGATCCATGTCCAAAATAGTTTACTAAAGATTAAAGAGGAAGAGAAAATCATACTAGAACTAGAAAATATCCTTGAAACAAGGATTAAGTAGTTAGGAAACCAAATAGGTGACATGGGAATATGAGTCATACATCTAGAAAAACCCACAATTAGTCATGTTCATTAGACAAGTGCCATGTTAACCCTAGAACCCCTCATCAAGCCCTAGACATTGACCTATCACATTTTTATTGTTATATTTTTGCGTAGAACAAAACCTTTTGTTGTACCCTTTCATTATAATTGTACCATTTATCTCTCTCTCACACACACACAAACAAAAACAATACCTTGTCTTATGATCATTAGATCATGTTTTGCATTGTATTAAATGTTAAAGGAGCTTCCACTCTTAAAGTGGATTGTATTCATTGATTTCTTATCATTTTCAATGTGCATGTTTTATTGAGGAATAAAGGAGGAGATTAAAGTGAAAATTAAGGATAATATAAAAATAATATTATGTCAAAATTTAAGGAAAAACATTGGTGTGTTAAAGAGTTAAGGGAAAAAGAAAAATAAGATATAGTGAGGTGATATGATCTAGATTTATGAAGAGAAAAATTAAACGAGGTACATATTTATAACCAAAACACATAGATACAGTGAAAATTAACTTCTATTAATAATGGAAAATGCTAAAACTATAAAAATGTAGAATGAAAACATTTTCGCATCAATGATGGTAGCTTATCTCTGAGAAGAGATATGATGGATATGTGCGTTCACCAGAGTGAGTTACAATGAGGCTGAAAAGCCATTTAAACATCAAGATAAATGAGAAAACCCTAAACATCCGAAACCTAACCCTAGGAGATGAAACACTAAAAGATTTATGGACCCCACTACAATTATTTGGTACATCAACTTCTTGGGGTCATAGCATTTACACACAATATTTGTTTGGTGTTCTTAATAGCCCATTTGAAAGATCGAGATGAGAATTACAAATTTCATAGTGACCTAGGCTACGAAAATGGATATATCCTAGATCCCCTCCACCTCAAAAGAACATCATTTAGGGCCTAAAAACAACCCCAAAAGTTGAGGGTTTGAAAATTCTTTTGAAAATAAGCCAAGATGGAGAATTGTGCTTTGAGCCAATGGAGTAGGTGGATAACCAAAAATATCCTCTTACTTCTTGATCAACTCTAATATTGAAAATAAAAAGCATCTCTCTTTCTTTGACTAGTTTATAGAAGAAAATAAATATTGCTAAAATAAGAAGTAATTCTTATGATCTCCAGAGTGAAACTAGGCATTGATTGTTTTCAAAAACAGCCTCAGATGAAATATTTTGTCACCTTTGTGACAATAATAGGGTTGAATATGAAAATAATTTTAGCTTATATTATCCAACATATACCTAGATAAAATCTCGACCTCAAAATGCTTATCACATTACCAACCTACAAAACCTTTAACTTTGCATAACTATAGTGATATTAGAATGCTTATCTTAATCCCTTTAAGGTATAGAAATAAAATTGTAAACATTTCTCACTAATATCGTACCTTATTAAGATATGATAGAATGAATTCAGTCTGAGTAGACATTCATCCATCATCGTCATCATGTGTGTGTGTGTGTGTGTGTGTGTGTGTGTGTGTTTATATGTTTATATACTACTGGATTATATTGAGTGGTTGAGTGTTGTGAATCACAAGTAAGAGGTCTTGGGGTCAAGTATCTTGGTTGGCTACCATTGCATATATTATTGAGGCTCACTCGATGGCCTCATTAGGTTAGGTTAGCAAAACTACAACTATTGAGTTACCCCACATGGCATCCTTGAAATAAAGAAAGATGCCTAAAGGGTTCCCGTAGAACACATATTCATCTTATATATAACCACATTATGTTAAGTAATTATGTTTGCATATATATTCTAAAAGGGGAGCGACCCCCTTGGAAGAAATGGATATATATATTTCATTATCATTACATCATGGTTGTGTCAACATATGACAACATATCATGTATCAATCACAATTTGAAGTTGGGTAGTTAGGTCATTAATGAACCGTCCCAACAACTCGGGATAGCGTCCGCGTATAGATGTTTGTGTATATATTCATCCAACAATATTTTCTTCACATGAAAATAAAAATAAAGAGTAATTTTTATTTAAAGATATTTGTTTCAAATCAAATAATAAATATATAAATTTTAATTTGTTTCTAGGGTAAATATTTTTTTAAATATTGCATAACATAAATGTATATAAATTTTATTATTTATTAATGAAAATTATGTTTACCCCATTTTATGATTAATAAAATTAATTAAACAAATAAAGAAAAGTATATCATTTATAAATAACCATAACCATTAAACTAATACTATAAGGTGGGATTACACAATACCGTAGCAACATGTGTTAGGTCATTGTGCAAGGAAAATAAATCAGATGAAGTAGATCATTTCGAATCAAAACACGAGGTTAATCCGTTATTCTTTGACTTGGATCAACAAGTCACAACATGTTGTTACAACTCATGTAATAGTGCGTTGATTAATAACTAAGGCCTATTATTGGATAGAATCTATTAGGTATTGTTGGATAAAATCTATTAGGTAACTACGATATTTTTTCTTTTTTCTTTTAAAAATTTACAATTTCTATTTTATTATTTTAATTATTATTTTGTATGATACATTTCTATTATTATTGTTATTCAAAATTTCTATAATACACTTTTTATTCAAAATTTCTATAATACACTTTTTATGTAATAGTATATCGGTTAACAACTCATGTCTATTATTGAATAGAATCTATTAAGTATTTACAATAGTTTTTTTTGCAATTGAAGAAGGCAACTTCTTATGAAACATAAAATTAACTAGAGGGTGAATTGAATGTAGAACCAACAAAGGATGGTTTTAGTTTGGGTTAAATTTGTGATTTTGAAAAGTTTGGGTTAAATTCCCGTAGAGGGAATGAGCAAAAACTGTAAAAATAAAAATGTTATAAACTTTGCTTATCTATTATAGTCCAAGAACTGAAAGTCGTAGTCTCTGCCAACTCTATTGGGTGTATTAACCAAAAAACAGAACAAGGGTTTACTCAGCAGAAACCAACTCGCAAGAAATCCCAAAGAATAACATACCCTCAAAGAAGTCAGGGCTTCGAAGATCTGTAATATTAGCACGGTAAACCAGTGCTAATATCTCCAGATAAAATTAATATAATGTAGTTCAAATTTATGGTGCGAGGTTCGAAGGTATGAAGGAATACTTATGTTCACTATGTTACAGGTGAAATGGTGCCAATAAATGTGTAAACCTCTAAATATTATAGGTGTAGCAAGCCTCTGAATCTTGGTCGTTGAAATTACAACTTACAGCGAGCTATGTGATATCAAAGATCGCCAACTATATATGCATGGGACCAAGGTTGATATGAAATTTTCCACATTGTTATAAATTAAATGAGTATCAATGCTTTAAATACTGCTCAATTGAAATCATTCTTATGGTTGTGCACTAAGTTAGGCTAGGGTGAGCATAATCTAAGGTGTGCAGTGACGAATAGGCAACCACGTGCGAAATGTACATTGGAATCGTGATATAATGTGATGCTTAACCATGTTAAGCTTGGACGATAAGGTATTAAAATAAATATGAATTGGATATAATAACAATCGAAGTGTTCAATAACATAACAGTGATATGAGTACAAATCTTTTTATGGCCCCTATTGGGACTGAATCCCTAATGCATAATATTTTTGTAACACCGGAACCGTTTTCGAGACTTGGGAAACTTTCTTTCCAATAGTTCCTGCATTCCTGGGAGTTTTGGAACTATATGGGAACGTTATCATTTTAGTGGCAGCTGCAATGGGAGCTTGAGAATGTTTCGAGAGCTTTGAAGGCTATTTTTTTTAGTTTTGGCATTCCCTGGGGTTGGGAATATAAAGTGTATAGAAAAATATGTTGAACTGCCCACAAAACATGAGCATATGTTGAAACCTTCGTAGGAAGAAAGGCCAAAGACATCCTTAACATGGATGTCCTTTATTGAGAAACTGGAGCAATCTCTTGATGGGTTAAGGAAGCGTGTGGCATCTCAATGTAAGGGCGATATCGCGGATGTCATGCTAATGAGTATTTCTTTTGTATTTTATGTATATATATCGTAGAAGATTGTGTGCATATTGAATGTGGTAGTCAATGCTTAAAATTAGAGTTGCTTTGCCTTCTCTTAAGAATAACTAGAGAAACGTATGTAAAACTCTTCCTTTGTATTTTTAACCTAGATTGTTTCAAAGACTAGTCATGTGTCACAGAATTGACATTGAACTTGACATTTTACATATATGAAAGGGAGAGACTTAAGGAGAGAGACACCGAGAGAATATATTATATATGAGAGAGATTATATATTTATTTATTTATATATTTAATTTGATTTTTAATATTTGAATATTTTGATTATTATATATATTATATAATTAAAAAAAACATTGTATATTTTTAATTTTTTTATTATATAAAATTACCACTCATTAGTCGTTTCTTATAAATTTTGGAGAAACCTCTAGCGGTTCTTGACACCCGTACCCAAGTTCCCAACGTTCCCACATTCCAAAAACTCCTGTGACATAGCATAATATAGATTAAGCTTAGGAATACAAAAAGAAAAAACTATATGGTGGATGTGGATAATTGAAATCAAAGAAAGAAAGATAAATATATAGAGAACCAAAATGTATTGAGAAGTGGAAAGTAAGTATTCTCACCATTATTGAGAGAAAAACTTACACAAAAAATCACTATGCACAAATAGTTTGATGAATGTATTAAAAGTGTCTTTGTATGTGTTTTAGATTTGAGTTGAGAAATGACTGAATTGAAGTACAGGGAAACATAACATGGGAAGACTTTTTGATGGGAAGTCTTACCACTCCACACCATAACTAAATGTAGTCCAATATGAAGGAACTTGTTAAAAAAATCTTCATTTTTAATATTTCTAACGCTTTACCATTGCTATGGTTATGAACTATTGTATCTTTCCTAGGATTCATGAATTATTATCATTATTATTATTATTTAATTTTTTTCTTATTTTAGTTATTATTATTTATGATTTGGTTATTTTATTTAAAAGATACTTTGTTCTTTAATTTGTATTTGATATTTTCATTAAGATAATAATAATAAGATAATTAAAACAAATGTAATTTAATATATTCTAAAACCTCCTATGTCATCGAATTAGTGTGATGATGATATTCAAACTATTGTAAATATAAGATCTATACTTACACCAAACCAAATTGAAAGTTTTCTTTAATAAATTTTGGTTGGATTGTAGATATTTCTCTTATCACTTGCAATAAAGACATAATAGTGGAATGTAAGTATTGTCACCATTATTGAGAGAAAAACTTACACAAAAAATCACTATGCACAAATAGTTTGATGAATGTATTAAAAGTGTCTTTGTATGTGTTTTAGATTTGTGTTGAGAAATGAGTGTATTGAAGTATAGGTAAACATAACATGGGAAGACTTTTCGATGGGAAGTCTTACCACTCCACACCATAACCAAGTGTAGTCCAATATGAAGGAACTTGGTAAAAGAATATTCATTTTTAATATTTTTAACACTTTATCATTGTTATGGCTAATAATTTATGAACTATTGTATTTTTCCTAGGATTCATGAATTATTATCATCATTATTATTATTTAAATTTTTTGTTATTTTAGTTATTATTATTTATGATTTTGGTTATTTTATTTAAAAAATATTTTGTTCTTTAATTTGTATTTGATATTTTCATTAAGATAATAATAATAAGATAATTAAAACTAATGTAATTTAATATATTCTAAAACCTCCTATGTCATGGAATTAGTGTGATGATGATATTCAAACTATTGTAAATATAAGATTTATACTTACACGAAAAGGGAGCGTCCGCCTCTGCAATCACCTGTACAAGAGATCTCAGATCTAAACGAACCCCCTGTCCGCCAAGATCTGACACATTCAGGTAACACCCAGAAGATGAGGATCGCCGACAATTTTTGGGGGAAAATAAACAGTTGGAATGGCCATTCGTCAGGCTGCCTACAGGCCATAGCTGGAAACGAGAACAAGTTTAACAAGGAAGCGGACTTCAGCAATTATGAAACCCTCAGGATGGAAAATCGAAGATCCTGTATAAGGTATGGAGGAAAAACTCTTTTTATTGATAATCAGAAGGCTATTCTGTTTAATGTTGGCATAGATCTGGCTTCCTTTCCACTATGGAGCACTACATGGGAGCCATTCCCATCTCTCCGCGGCACCCCGTACAGAACAAACCGTGGACAATCAGATCTAGACTCTGCAAAGGTATATCGACCCTATTTTTCCCAGTTTCAGGGGAGTTCGCTCAGATCGAGATCTGGGCTCTTTGAAACAGATCCCCGCATGGCAGATCGATCCCGTATGATAAAACAGACTCAGCACCTATCAGATCTGGACACCCATCCATTGATAGGGGACATGAAAAAGCCACATAACAAAAACTCTACATCGGATCCATCGAATACCAGAGTTGGATCGCAGGCAAGAAGATTCCAAGTATTCGTTAAACTACTTGAAGGAAAATCGAAATTTATCTGGGTAATAGAATCGGATACTGTTAAGCAAATGCAGGAGAGGATCATGAAACAACTAGGTTTCCCCATCAGATCTCAAAATCTGATATATCAAGGCATAGCTCTTCAAGATACAAAATATCTTTGGGAATACCAGATAGAACCCATGTCAACAATCATACTCAATCTGAGAATGAGAGGGGGAGCAGTGATTAATGGCAGAAATAATAACAGAGCTGAAGGGAGTGGTACAAACGCAAGGAAAAAACCAAGTAATACCTCCTTCAAAGACATCCTTCAAGGGAAAAATAAAGAAGAAACAACACCAAATCAAACAGGGATGGATGCCAGGCCATATATTGTGGAACAGCTAGATCATACCCCAGTATACAACATAGACACACCAGAAACAGAGGATTACTGCAATATTTATGAGAGGCAAGCAATAATATGCAGATTTAACAGCTTTTGGCCCAAACCAGTGGATTTATTCCACTGGATCTTGAAGAACTGGACCTTGCAATGCGAAATACACCTCTGTTCCAAAGGATTTTTTATAGTAAAATTTCTAACAGAAGCTGATAGGGACGCAGTAATACAGGATGGACCTTGGTTCTGGGGATCTACTGGTCTCTTCATCACACCTTGGTTCCCTGAATTTGATGCAAATACAATGGTTGTTACCAAAATGCCAGTTTGGGTGCGACTACACAACCTCCCAATTCATCTATGGACTGACCAAGTACTAGCTGGAATTGGAAATACCATCGGACAATTCATCAAATGGGACACACAGCGATTGGAGGAAAGAATCTTCACATATGCTCGGATATGTGTGGAGGTAGACCTCAGCAAAGGCCTGCCAGACCAAATACAGCTGAAGCATAGACAGAGGAGCTGGACACAAGGATTAGACTACGAAAATACTGCCTTCAGATGCCGAATATGTAGACAAACAGGACACCTACAAAACACATGTCCAGCAGCCAAAAAAGACAGTCGAAGGAAGAAGAAAACAGAAAAACAAGTGAAGGGATGGCAATTTCCCCCACCTGTCTCAGATGACGAGGAGGAAGAAGAGATGGAGATTAAAAATACCAGTCAGCCCAGCCAGATGAACAAAGAACCAACAGCGGAAGACAAAATACCACAGGAACAAATAGAAACAACACATGCAAACACAACAGTTACTATGGACATGGGTAGCAATAAACGACATCATTTATCAGACTCGTCTGACTCTGATAAAGAAATCCCACAACTTGTGGCTGAATCTGCACTTGCTCTGATAAGTCCAACAGAGCCACAGGGGATATGGAAAAAAGTTGAGAAGAAAAAGGGGCGAAAACTGTGACTTTCCCCTATATGTACATAATCATATCTACCTAACATGATCCTTACTTGTTTTTGTACACCCTGCGCGGTGTTGACGGATCACTGCAACTTTTAAAATAGCACCATTTTTGACATCTAATTACAGCATATGCCGACAGGCATCTACAACATGTAATTTTTCAATTTTAATGAAAAATTATGATTTTTCCAATGGAAAAAAAGAGATTTATACTTACACCAAACCAAATTGAAAGTTTTCTTTAATAAATTTTGGTTGGATTGTAGATATTTCTCTAATCACTCGCAATAAAGACATAATATACCATTTATAGCCATTAATCTACTTACCAAAACAAAAAGACACTTTTAATTCACAAGGATTTACTATTATTAATTATTAATATTTACTTATAAATATTAGATCAATTATTTTATTATTATTATTATTATTATTATTATTTATTAGACCGTTAGATTTATAAAATCAATCCCTTGGGTTTATAATCATGGTCAACCATTGTCCAACATCACATTATGACAACCTTGTTCAACCTTGGTCCAACATCGCATTATGATAAATATTGTCTTAATATAAAAATCAACGATGGCCATCCATCGTCAATCATGGACAACCATGGTCAACCATGATCCAACCTTGCATTGTGAAAAAGATTCTCTCAATATGAAAGTTAATCATGGTCAACCATGGTCCAACGGTGCATCGTGACAAAGATTTCCTTAATAGGAAAATCAACCATGGTCAACCATGTTTTATTTATTGTTGATAATATTTATCTTAGGGTTTATATAGCTTGGGTTTACAATATTACTCCCTTGGGTTTAATATTATTCCCTTGGGTTTTTAGTATTAATCCCTTGGGTTTATTAGTGTCTCCAGTTTATAATATGAATCCCTTAGGTTTATTAATCTTAGGGTTCATTTTCCTAGGGTATAATATTATTGATAGGGTTTATAATATTATTCCCAGGGTTTAATATATAAATCCATTGGGTTTATAATATAAATTCATTGGGTTTATTAATCTCTTAGGTTTATAATAATGGAAATATGGGTTTGTGACAAATATTTTCTCAATATGGAAAGAAATCATGGCCAACCATAGCCAACCAAGGGAAATCATGGTCAATCATGGTCCACATTGGTCAAACTGGGTTGAGCATGGTCAATTATGGTCTACCATGGTCGAACACCACATTGTGACAAAGTTGATCTCAATATGAATATCAACCATGGTCAATCAAGCTCCAACGTCGTATTGTGAGAGAGATTTTCTCTATACGAAAATTAATCATGGTCAACAACGGTGATTAAGTATGGCCATATTGTGTCAAAGATTGTATCACAACCCGATGTCACATTTCGACAACCTTGGTCAACTATGGTCCACCATGGTCCAATGTCACATTGTGACAAAGATTATCTTAATATGAAAATAAACCATGGTACACCATGTTAAATCATGGCCAGTAATCGTGAACCATGGTCCAAGATTGCATTGTGACAAGAATTGTCTCAATGTGAAAAGCAAGCATAGTTAATCATGGTTAATCATGGTCTAATGTCACATTTTGACAAATATTGTCTTAATATGAATATCAACCATGGTCAACTATCATCAAGCATGGTCAATCATGGTCAACCATGGTCAATCGTGGACAAACATGGTCAGTCATGGTCCAATGTTTCATTGCGACAAAGAGTTTATCAATATGAAAAATCTACCATGGTTAATCATGGTTATCCATGGTCATCCATGGTCAACCATGGTACAACGTCGCATTGTGACAAAGATTGTCTCAATATCAAAATCAACCATGGTCAACCATCATTAATCATGGTTAACCAGGGTTCAACATCACATTGTGACAAATTTTTTTAACCATCATCAACTATCGCTAACCATTGTTAACCACAGCCAGCGTTGCATTGTGACAAATATTATTTGAATATAAACATCAACCATGGTCAACCATTATCCAACGTCGCATTCTGACAAACATTGTCTCAATAGGAAAATCAACCATGGTAAAACCATGGTCAATAACCATGGTCATCCATGGTCAACCATGGTCCAATGTTGCATTCGACAAAGATTGTCTTAATATGAAAATCAACCATGGTCAATCATGATCAATCAAGGTCAATTAGGGTCCAACGTCGCATTGTGACAAAAATCCTCTTAATATGAAAATCCATCATGTTCAAACATGGTCCAACATCCCATTGTGACAAATATTGTCTCAATATGAAAATTAACGATGGTCAACCATGTTCCAATGTCACATTGTGTCAAATATTGTCTCAATATGGAAATCAACCATGGTCAACCATGGTTAATCATGGTTAACCATGGTCACATTGTGACAAGGATTGTCTCAATATGAAAATCATCCATGGTCAACCATGGTCAAACAAGGTCCAATGCCGCATTGTGATAAAAATTATCTCAATATGAAAATAAATCATGGTCACGTATGGTCCAACATCGTATTGTGACAAATATTGTCTCAATATGAAAAATATCCATGGTCAACCATGTTTATTTTAGGGTTGATAATATTTATCTTTGGGTTTATATTCCTTGCGTTTACAATATTAATCCCTTGGGTTTAATATTATTCCCTTGGGTTTTTAGTATTAATCCCTTGGGTTTATAATATCAATCCCTTGGGTTTATTAATCTAAGGGTATAATATTATTGATAGGTTTTATAATATTAATCTTAGGTTTTAATATAAATCCTTTGTGTTTATAATCCTTTCAATTTATAATATAAATTCCTTGCGTTTATTAATCCCAAGGGTTTATAATATTAATCTCTTGGGTTCTCAATATTAATACCTTGGGTTATAAATATTAATCCCTTGACTTTATTAATTCATTAGGTTTATAATTATAATCGCTTAGGTTTATTAATATTAGGGTTTATATTCCTATTGTTTAATATTAATGCTAGGGTTCAATGCTATTCTTTTGGGTTTATAGTTCCTTGGGTTTAAAATGTCAATCTCTTGGGCTTATTAATCCCTTGGTTTTATAATATTAATATTAAGGTTTATAATATTAATGTTAGGTTTTAAGATTGCCTCAATATGAATATGAACCATGGTCAAACTTTGTGAAAAATATTATCTCATGGTCCAATGTCATATTTCCACAACCATGGTCAACTATGGTCAACCATTGTCCAATGTCGCATTATGGCAAAGATTTTCTCAATATGAAAATTAATCAATGTCAACCATGGTCTAACGTCGCATTATGGAAAAGATCGTCTCAATATGAAAATTAATGATGCTCAACCATGGTCCAGTGTTGCATTCTGACAAAGATTGTCTCAATATAAAAATCAACTATGGTTAACCATGATTAATCATGGTTAACCATGGTCACATTGTGACAAAGATTGTTTGATGTTCCAATGTCACATTGTGACAACCATGGTCATCCATGGTGAACAACGGTCCAACGTCACATTGTGACAAAGATTGTCTCAATATGAAAATCAACCATGGTCAACCAGGGTGCAACGCCACATTGTGAAAAACATTTCTCAATATGAAAATCAATCATGGTAAACCATGGTCCAATGTTGCATTGTGACAAAGATTGTCTCAATATGAAAATAAACTGTGGTCGACCATGTTTGTTCTATGGTTTATAATAGTTATCGTTGGATTTACAATATTAATCCTTTGGGTTTAATAATATTCCCTTCGGTTTGTAGTATTAATCCCTTGGGTTTATAATATCAATCCCTGGGGTTTATTAATCTATGATTTCATATTCTAAGCATATAATATTATTGATAGGTTTTATAATATTAATCCTATGATTTAATGTAAATCCCTCGTGTCTATAATCCTTTGGGTTTATAATATAAATTCCTTGGGTTTATTTTTTTTTCTCGGTAAAGCTAGCTAATCTATTATATTATATATAGGTAAACATTACATGCAAAAAGACAGGTCGTCCACGGCCAACTGTGGCGCCTTGGATAGCTTTGCTTGACACAGAATTCGCCCTCGCAGGGGCAGCACCTCCAGGATATACCAAAACATGTGACACAGAGTTGATCTCAGACACTAATGAAACGGCCCGTGCAGGGGCTTCCAGAAAAAAACTCATAGTAGAAATGTAGCATCGTCCAGATACCAGCCGAGACCTCTAACTTATACCAGACCCGAGAGAGACAAAAGTAAGCCGGAGAGTGTCTCTGGGGGTTAATCTTCAGGTTCTTCCTCAATGATGTAGCTCCAGCCTTGGCCTTCAGGGACGCCTGCCCACATTGCCATAGGATCCTTCGCAGTGGCCAGCGGTTCCTGCTCTGGAGGTTGGGGAGGGGCTTGCTGAAGCTCCTTCCATGAATTTCCCTTTTCAATTGGTGGCTGCAGCACTGGACTTTCCTCACGATTGCCTTCTGGAAGTATCTCAGCCGAATCCGGTTGCTTTCCATCTTCATTCTCCTTAGGAACCTTTGTAAAGAGAACTGAGATATGTGCGTTAATACCTGCACTTTCCTGCGAGCTGCCCAAGGTGAAAACGACTGAGCCGAATGCTGGAAGCATGGGCTCTCCTCCCCTGGAGCTGCCGACCTCCAAGAACTGACTGGATGGAATTGGTATGGCTCCCGCCCTCCGGTAGCAGTAGCAGCAGCAGCAGTGATGGTGTACATCCACTGTAGGGGGGCATGAAGGTGCACCACGCCTAGGTCCCCTCCGACTCGGCTGTCTTTCACACAGTCACACCATATTTTCCGCGTCTCCTTCAACTTGTTCTAGGACCGAGCTTGTGGGCTTGAAGTCACAGTTGTCACTGCCGATTGAGTGCAGTCCTCGAATTGATTCAAGGCAGAGCTGAACTGCCCATAAACCGTGCATAGGATTAGCAAGTAGGAAGCGAACTTCGCCCAAGTGAATGCCTTCACTCTCTGCCTCAATTGCGCTCCCTTTGCCCTCAGAGTTCTGTTCCCACCTGAGGCACTCTCCAGAGTCAAAATGGGTATTTGCAACAGCAGTGGCTGCGTTTTGAAGGAGAAGAGCGCCCACGAGACGAAATTCCTCTAGTGCCTGATCCACACAGACCTTACATTGTGAATCAGCCTACAATGATCCGTCATCCTTATGAGTTCTTGCAACATTCCCTCGATAAGAGCTCTCCATAAATTCTCCCTGCAGTAACATCTCTTCACCCTGCGTAACATTGAATGCCAAGAGCTCGGGCTGCTGAACCTCATACCTTGACAGCAGTGGGCATTAACTATACTGCGTTAACACGGGGCGGCACATGCTGGGCATGTGGCACGTCCCTGGCTGACGTGCTAACACCCGCATCCGGGGATTCAACATCTCTTTCGATGAGACTTTCACAGTCCTGAGCCTATTGATTGCTTGGGATGATATCCAAATTACCTGATAGAAGGGTTTGGTTATTTTCTACCCCAATATTGGCTAGGAGATCAGTAATCTTGTTGCCTTCCCTTTTTGTGTGATGAAAGGAGAGGGCTCTGTGATTGCGCAGCTCATGAGAAATGTTACTTAGCCTTGCTTCTAGTCTCCAGCTATCAACAACTTTCCTGGCTTGAGAGCCATTCTGAATGCGCGTGGCCATGTGGATGAGGATCTGGGAATCGATTTCCACTATCAAGGGTTGAAGATTGAGTCTCCTGGCTAGCAAGAGCCCTTGCCAGAGTCCCTCCAGCTCTGCGGAGTTATTGGTGTCCCACCCTATATTACCGAAGTAGATCTCCAGGGGGGTGCCGTCATGGTTTCAAAGAATACCTCCAAATCCTGCTGGTCCAGGATTACCTTTGGAGGCCCCATCAAAGTTGAGTTTGTATGAGTTGGTAGGAGGGGCGGTCCAGCATCTGTTATCCTTGATGTTGCAATTCGGTGGCTGATGCATGGAAAACTCTTGTGGCGGCTGCAGTTGCCAATTGTCGAGAATGTTTTTCTCATTGTCTGTGGTAGGGAGATCCTCTTTTGTCCATGAACGTAGCAGCATCGTTTCTCTGAGATTCCCATCTAGTTTGGTCCAGATTACTTCAATGGGAGAGCTTTAGTTTTTAAATATGCGCTTGTTTCTTTCCTTCCAAATGTTCCATAAGACAATGCCCGGGATGATATTCCATAGGTGATTGAGGATCGCACAATCATAGGGGCTTTTCGACCATTATCGGATGGACTCAATGATGTCGCTATCTCCTTTGCACCTTTTTTGGCATCTAAAGCTAACCTTTTCCCATAGCTAGTTGGCTAGTGAGCAGGTGTCCAGAAGTTGTTGCAAGGTTTCCTCGTTTTGAGAGCAATTGTGACATATTGAAGGGCCTTGAAAGTTGCGTCTCCTTAGTTTGTCCAAGGTGAGAATATTTTTGTGTCCAACCATCCAGAGGAAGTGGGAAATTTTGGGCCATGATTTGAAGCCCCAAATTTTACTCCAAAGAGGATCCGGCATAGTGGGAAAGTTGCCAATGAGATTGTAGGCCTCGGAAGTGGAGTAGGATCCCTTAGGTTGATAGCCCCATCTGAGAATATCATTGTTGTCCTCGTACCGAATGCTTATTTTCCTTAACTCTTTCTCAAGATCTGCTACTTCCTGAGTATTAGTATTGCCAATTATTTGATTGCTCCGTCGCCATTTTCTGAACCCATGCTCCGTCTCCTGCATCCAAAATTGATAGACTGTTTCCTGCTACTGCTCCTGCCTGCTCGGAACCAGCAATGGAGGAAGAACACTCGAGATTTTGGGCAATTGGTTCCAGGCGTCAGTCCAGAATCTAGCCATGTGACCATTCCTAATTTCCTAAAAGTTGTGTTGTTGAATGAGCTAGTGATGTTGTTTGGTTGCATTCCATATTAGTGATCCTTTGTCGGTGGGAGTAAATCTGATGAGCTCTTCTTGGGGCCTGTTGTTGGCATATTTGGTGGTCCATATTTTTTCCCATAGCTTATCTGGATTAGTCATCCATTGCCACCAGATCTTGGCATTCATGATGGTGTTGCTGTACTCAGGATCTCTGAGTCCAATGCCTCCTTTGTCTTTGGGCATGCAGACAGTGGTCCATTTCACTAGTGCCCACTTGGGATTAGTGGCTGAGCTGCCCCACAGAAAGTCACGCTACAGGTTCCTCAACCTTTTTAATACCCACTTTGGTGTAGCTAGGATAGAAAAAAGATAGAGAGGCATGGCTTGGAGGATAGACTTGATGAGCACCACCCGACTAGCTAGGTTGAGAGAATGGTGAGTCCACAGATTGAGCTTTGAATCGAGTTTCTCTAGAAGATTACGCTTTATGGCTGAGGCAGTGAGGGGGGATCCTAGGTATTTGGAGGGGAGAGAGGCTTAGGGGAAGCCTAAAATGCAAGAAACAGCAGATTTAACCGAAGGAGGGGTGTGGAAGAAGAAAATTTATGACTTGGAGCAGTTGACGTGGGTGTGAGAGGCTTCTGAGAAATCGTTGAGCAGGGTTTTTAAACAGGAGGCTTCCTGTACCGAGGGGTAGCCATAGAGCATGGTCTCATCAACAAATTGCTGATTAGAGGAGGCAGGGGAGTTGTGGAGAGAGATGCCTTTTAGCTGCTGAGAATGGAGGACATGCTTGATGAGACTACCTAGACCTTCAGCCATAAGAACGAAGAGGATAGGGGAAAGGGGGTCCCCTTGTCTTATGCCTCGAGAGGGCTTGAAAGAGTGGGAGGGGATACCATTAACAAGGATGGAGAAGTGGGTGGAGGTGATAAGGCTCATGATCTAGTGAACCCACGTGGAGCAAAAACCAAAAGCTTTCAACATGTGTTGTATATAAGACCAACTAAGCTTATCGAAAGCTTTAGAGAGATCCAATTTGAGTAAAATACCTTCTTGTTTGGATTGTTTGAGCGAGTGAATGATCTCGTGCGTGAGGAGAATGCCATCCATTATCTGTCTGCCTTCTACATATCTCGACTGCTCCAGAGAGATGAGCAAAGGTAGTAGAGGTTTTAACCTATTGGCAATGACTTTGGATATGACTTTATAGATGACATTACAAAGAGCTATAGGCCTGAATTTGTCAGGAGTAATGGAGTTCTCCTCTTTGGGGATGAGAGTAATGAAGGTGGAGTTGAGGGAGGGGAGAAGCCAGTGCAGAGCCCTGGATTCCTCTACAATCTACCAAACCTCCAGCTTAATCATATCCCAGAAAGCATGAAAAAAACGTAGTTGTGAAACCATCTGGGCCAGGGGCCTTACCTTCTTTGAGTTGCGCCATTGCCTCATCTACTTCCTGGAGAAGAATAGGGCGCATGAGTAGCTCGTTGTGTTCCGCTGTGACAAGTTTAGGTGTATTGCTGGTTATCTTTCCAATCACCTGTTGCCAATCCACTGCTTGTTCTTGGTGTACCTGCTGGAAATGATTGAGGAGTATCTCTTCGATTTCCTTATGCTTCTCGACTTTTGCCCCCTCTTGGTTCTGAATCAATGGAATATTATTATGCACCTTCTCTGCACCGTAGTTTTGTGGAAGAACTTTGTGTTGCGCTCCCCTTCCTTTAGCCACCTGACCCTTGACTTTTGCCTCCAATAAATTTCCTCCTGCTTTCTCCTTTCTTCAAGCTGATTGTGAATGTGTCATTCCTGATCCAGGGTTGCCTCTGTGTGCCCTTCATTAATTATTTTCTGTTGGAGATCCCCCAATTCCTAACTTAGCTCCTGTTGCGCTTTAAATATATTTCCAAAGGTCTCCCTATTCCATCTTTTTAGGTGACTTTTTAGATATCGCAACTTCCGTTGAAGCTGATACATTTTTGATCCCTCTGGTGGGATGAAAGAGGCCCAGATGGTTCTAACGAAGTCCTTGAAAGTGGGGTGTGTGAGCCAAAACCCCTCAAAATGGAAGGGTCTTTTGGTCCGATCCCCTGGTCTCTGCCATTGCAGAGCGATCGGCTAGTGATCCGAACCAGTATGAGCCAGTATTGCCGCCGAAAGATCACCTCCAAGATGCACCGCATTATCCGAGATCAGAAAGCGATCCAGTTTAGAGGCGATCTGATACTTGCCAATTCTGCGATTACTCCAGGTGTAGGTGCCATTACCGAACGACATATCTATGAGAGAGGCATTTTGGATGAAGTCCTTGAAGAGATCAACTTCTGGTTCCAATCTGGTTCTCCCTCGTATCTTATCCTCTATTTTGGTTATCATGTTGAAGTCCCCTGCCACGATCCAAAGTGGATGTCGCCTATTTATGCTCAGCGCTTCTATGGTGTCAAGGAGAGCGATTTTACTTCCTGTCTCTTGCGGAAAATAGACGTTGGATAGGTTACCATGAATGTTGGTACCTAGAATATGAAAGGCCGCCTGTATGAGGTGATGGGATGCATGAAAATCTGTGAGAATTATAGCTTGGGTATTCCATGCTATAGCAAGCCCACCTGAGGCTCCCGAGGCATCTACAGCAATAGATCGGCACCCTGGCCTAGCTTGTGAGAGTATGCGACCTAGCGTAGCACTATTGCATTTAGTTTCCTAGAGAAAACACATCTGCAGTTTTTCCATCTTGATCATGTTTTTTAACATCCTGAGTTTTCCAGGGCTATTGAGCCCTCTTAAGTTCTAGGATACAAGCTTCATGGTTCAACTAGTTTGGGAGGGACTGTAGTACTTCGTCAACTTCGCATATCTGCCTGAGTCCACCAGGATTTTCCCAATCTCTATTGTTCTCTGGAGATCTGTTTTCCTCCCTCTTTTTTTGGTATCCTTTGGGCGCAAGCTTCCGTCCCAAGTACTGCTCAGTTGTATACCTAGTTTGTGTTGGTAGTAGGCTCTAGAGATGACCACTTCCAACTTTTCTAGTTCGGTCTCAGAGATGGATTCATATGCTTTTTTTTTGCAAGCTAGTTCTAGTTCTATAATGTCCAGACCGTGTAGATCTATGCTTTCTGGCTCTTCCTCCATTTTCTGCACTTGACTGCTTTCCTCTTGATTAGTCTCTGAGTCCTGTGGGAGGTCTGCCTTACCATCCACCTCCATTTCCTTTGGATTCTCCGCTGTGCCTTTCGGATTCCTGCTAAGGATGGTCAGGATGATGATGGGAGGCTGAGATTTGGGAGGGGGATCAGATGGAGGGGGATGGGTGGAAGAGGAAGGGCGAGCATGGATATTCTCAGGGTCTAGGGGCTGGTCATCTGAATGGTCGCCTAGACTGTCGAAGTTGTTCTTAGATGCAGGGTTTTGGGGTTTGTTGGGCTGGGGTTTGGACCCATTCTGAGGCTTTTTATGCGAGCGCTTTCGGCTTCGGACTTTGGTGAAACCATCTTGAGATGGGGATTCCGAAGGATCAAAGGAGTTGGCTTTGGCATTAAGAGGGCAATCCCTGAAGAGATGCCCCAGCGCATGGCACCTTCTGCACCTAAAGGGCACATGCTCATAATCGAGAGGCTGGATCCATTCCTCGTCTCGGTGGGCAAGAGTTACTGACTCTGGTAAAGCTTCATTCAGATGAATAAAGACACATATTCTAGCGTAGGAGATATACTTACAGGATTTGGTTTCTTCTGGCACTCTGATGTATTCTCCCACTCTGTTTCCTATGCCCTTTAGACAATCCTCTTCCCAGTATTCATCAGGAAGTGAGAACAGTCTGATCCACACTGGTGCCCAAGTGAGATCTTCCTTGTCAGGGTTGAATCTTGGCATCCAATCCCTTAGATATAGACTAGCCGAGTTGAAGAAATAAGGCCCTCCTCCTAGGATCCTGTATTTGTCCTCTAGGTAGAAAAAGATAGCGGTGAAGAAGCCCTTTGGCCCAAGCTGGAGAGTGAAATCCCCCTTGGGTTTCCATTTCGCCGCGATCCAATCGTTTAATGCTCTCTCAGTTGGCCAAAACCCTATGAATTTTCCAATGATGGCATGATCCCATTGGTTTCTTAATTCCTTGGGTTTATAATATTAATAATCCCTTGGATTTATGATTCCTTGACTTTATAATCTTAGAGTTTTTGATATTAATGTTAGATTTGATATATTAATATATTAATTTACCATAATCAGTTAATGTATACCACATATATTAACAATGTTTATTAATATGGTTGTGCTAATTTTATATATTAGAGTATTAATATATTTTTTTAATTATTAAATTAAAAAATATTAAGAGAAACTTATGAAATTCCTAAAACCATCAGATATGTTTAGCATGTCCATGATTAAAGTATTAAAAACTTTTATAATTTTATTATATTGTATAAATAGGTTTTGGTATTTAACATATCTTTCATGTGTGGGGATCAAACATGAAATTGCTCATACCATTTTATTATTTAACAACGATAGCATGAAGAAAGAAATCCGACCGAACATAAACTTTTGACTAAATGAGTGGTAGACTAACGAAGAAATAACGAGAGGCTTCATGAATGTTAATGGTTCCCTTGAGTCTCCTTTTCTTCCTGTGGATCATTGTCATTGCCTTGATGCTTTTTCCCTTTGCTGAGAATATCCGGATCAACCGATCCAAAAATGACTGCTTGCTCTGGGCCGTGCAGTGAAGGGGAGGGCTCTGACGCCCTCCCTGAGGAGGTACCATTGTCCTATGCTGATCCCTTGCAACTCTATCACACTGCAGAGATTCGTTTACAGTGCTTGAATGCGTTCCGCAGTGCTGTCGGCGCCGTCGAGGGTTTCTACCTCAAAACCCTAGCTCCGTTCCGCTCCGCCCCGCTCTCTGATCATCCGAGAATCCAACAAAATACACATGTTACGAGAAGTTTTCAACCCAATTCCTTGGGTTTATTAATGCCTTGGGTTTATAATATTAAACTCTTGTGTTTATAATATTAATTCCATGGGATTATAATATTAATCTCTTGTGTTCTTGATATTAATCCATTTGGTTTTTAATATTAATCCCTTGGATTTATTAATCCCTTAGGTTTACAATTATAATCCCTTGAGTTTATTAATCTCAAGGTTTATATTCCTATGTTTTAATATTAATGTTAGGGTTCAATATTATTCCTTTGGTTTTATAGTTCATTGGGTTTTAAATATTAATCCCTTGGGTTTATTAATCCCATTGTTTTATAATATTAATCCTAAGGTTTATAATATTAATGTAAAGGTTTAATGTTGATCTTAGAGTTTTTAATATTTACCTTAGAGTTTATATCCCATGGGTTTATAATATTAATCCCTTCGGTCTGTGACAAAGATTTTTCTCAATATGGAAACTAATCATGGTCATCAATGGTCAATAATGATCAATCGTGGTCAACATTGGTCAAACATGGTTGACCATGGTCAATTATGGTCTACCATGGTCCGACGACACATTGTGATAAAAATTGTCTCAATATGAATATCAACCATGGTTTATAAACCTAAGGGATTGATTTTTTTACACCAAAGGGAATAATATACCCGCCAAGAATATTTATGGTTTGGTTTGTAATATTAATAATCTCTTGGATTTTTAATATTAATCCCACTTGTTTTTAATATTATTGTGTTGGGTTTATCAATTTCTTAGGTTTGTAATATTAGTAATCGCTTGGGATTTTGATATTAATTCCTTTGATTTGTTATTATTCCCTTGGATTTTCAATATTATTTCTTGGGTTTATTAATTTGTCGGTTTATTCATATGTTGGGTTTATATTATTAATCTCATTGATTTCTTGATTCCTTGGGTTTATAATATTAATCCCATTGGTTTCTTAATTCCTTGGGTTTATAATATTAATAATCCCTTGGATTTATGATTCCTTGACTTTATAATCTTAGAGTTTTTGATATTAATGTTAGATTTGATATATTAATATATTAATTTACCATAATCAGTTAATGTATACCACATATATTAACAATGTTTATTAATATGGTTGTGCTAATTTTATATATTAGAGTATTAATATATTTTTTTAATTATTAAATTAAAAAATATTAAGAGAAACTTATTAGATTCCTAAACCATCAGATATGTTTAGCATGTCCATGATTAAATTATTAAAAACTTTTAGAATTTTATTATATTGTATAAATAGGTTTTGGTATTTAACATATCTTTCATGTGTGGGGATCAAACATGAAATTGCTCATACCATTTTATTATTTAACAACGATAGCATGAAGAAAGAAATCCGACCGAACATAAACTTTTGACTAAATGAATGGTAAAGTAACGAAGAAATAACGAGAGGCTTCATGAATGTTAATGGTCCCCTTGTCATAGAGAGGAATCATACAAACCTAAAAAGAGTTTCACATGCATCTCTAGTTTTTATTTCTTTCTATTTCTGCATTTAGAAGTAATGATTTCTTGTTGTAGGATCTAGTTAAATGTTTGATGTAAGTTCTTTTGCAGGATCACAAGCATTATTTCATCCTTGGAAAAGATTTGGAAGTTAATAGTAATCATTGAGCTGCTACGATTAGTCTTATTATTCCCAAATCTAGATTGTTGGACCTCCTTTTTTACAAATAACAGTAAATAACATCTATTTTTTAGAGCATGCTAACAAGATTCAATCGAATTGGTTCCACTTTCATCAGATCACAAATCATTCTATTTCATAACAAAAATTACCCCATTGGATGTGCACTTGATTTGGTTAGGCATTTTTTAGATTTACTAGCTCAATAGTTCTAAAATTTCTAGATTTTTGACTAGTAATGTTTTTGTTTTTTGCATGGGTTAACAAAGGTGTTTTTGAGTGATTCCACTTGGAATAAGGACCTAAGACATCCTAGTTAATAACAAAATTTGTAGCATCCCATTTGGATTTGATTTGCTAGGTAATTAAACCTTCACCAATTTCATCATTTCACAAGGAAACTTCTTCAAGCTTTTTGAGCAAATCCATCCATCTCCCAGCTTTGGTTTTGAGTTCTGAAGTGGTCCTAGGCACTCCTTTTCCTCATTCCATCTAGCAACCACCTTCCCCAAGCTTTCCATCACCTTCGACATGTATCCTTTTGCTCTCGGCCGTATCCTGTAGGTTTTTAGTACATCCTGTAGGTTTTCCTGTAGTGGCTTGTTTTGAGGCTGGATTGAGGGAAAACCTCCAAGATAAGGGTCTCCCAAGCCTTCCAACCATCCACCATCATCTCCAAGCTATGTGCCACATCACCAAAAGAGATTAGCTTTCACACTCTCACATGCAAAAAGGACAGAAAGAAAAACAGATTTATTTTATTCATTTTCATGCATAGCAGTAGAAGGTTTCATGGTTTGAATCTGCATACTTAGGATATTAGGATTGCATACATGTTAACTTAGCATTCTTTTGAAGAAAATCCTCTTAGCGGTTAATTAGAAAATGGTGTGTTTTAAAATTTGATTTCAGTCTCTTTCCTTGTACTTTATTTCTTGCAATACGTTAAGGTTCCATTTTGAACATTTCATTCTCTGTAATTAGTTTAGGGTTTGACTTTAGTACATGCACTCCATTACATCATGACAGCAAAGGAAGGACACATTGTATGCCACACATATAGTGTCGATACCTCTTAAGTTTGTACTAACCCCGGGTTGATAATTAAAGTCGATAACCTTTGGAGTTGCGACATTCTTGTTGCAATACTGAGGCTCATCAAATATTAATCTCTTGGGTTCTTGATATTAATCCCTTGGGTTTTTAATATTAATCCATTCACTTTATTAATCCATTAGGTTTATAATTATAATCCTTGTGGTTTATTAATCTTAGGGTTTATATTCCTATTGTCTAATATTAATGCCAGAGTTCAATGTTATCCTTTTTGGTTTATAGTAGTGAAAATTATAAGGATGGAAAATTATCCTAAAGTTCAAAAACATTGGCGAATCTCACTAGTCCCTAATATGAAAACTATAAAATGTTTAATGATGTATTTGTAAAATTATTCACATTTATAATGATTTTATATACTCTCTTGATAATGTTGGCAATTTTTAATGTAAAATAATCTTATATTGTAAAATTTGGGCAAATCATTTTTGTAAAAAAAACAGAAATTGACGAATCTTTTTTTTTGAAAAATCGTGGAAAATTAGCCCACTTGCGAATATTGTCCCCTAAAATTTTCCATGGTTTATATTTCCTTGGGTTTTAAATTTTAATATCTTGGGTTTATTAATACCTTGGTTTTATAATATTAATCCTATGGTTTATAATATTAATGTTAGGGTTTAAGATTGCCTCAATATGAATATCAACCATGATCAAACATTGTGACAAATATTATCTCATGGTCCAATGCCATATTTCCACAGTCATGGTCAATTATTGGTCAACCATGGTCCAATGTCACATTATGGCAAAGATTATCTCAATATGAAAATCAACCATGGTCAACCGTGGTCAACCATGGTCAATCATGGTCCACCATGGTCAACCATGATCTAGCATCACATTGTGACAAAGATTGTGTCAATATGAAAATCAAACATGGTCTAATGTCACATTACGACAAAAATTGTCTCAATATGAACATCAACCATGTCAGCCATCGTTATCCATGGTCAACCATGGTCTAACATCGCATTTTGACAAAGTTTGTCTGAATATGAAAATCAACCGTGGACAATCATTGTCATCCATGTTCAATAATAATGATCATCCACGGTCAACCATGGTCCAATGTCACATTGTGACAAAGATTGTCTAAATATGAAAATTAACCATGGTCAACCATGGCCAATCATGGTCAACTAGGGTCCAATGTCGCATTGTGAAAAGAATCTCTCAATATGAAAATCAATCATGGTCAACCATGGCCCAACGTCGCATTGTGACAAAGATCGTCTCAATATGAAAATTAATGATGGTCAACCATGGTCCAATATTGCATTGTGACAAAGGTCGTCTCAATATGAAAATCAACTATGGTCAACCATGGTTAATCATGGTTAACCATGGCCACATTGTGACAACGATTATTTGATGGTCCAATGCCATATTGTGACAACCATGGTGAACGATGGTCTAACGTCATATTGTGACAAAGATTTTCTTAATATAAAAATCAACCATGGTTAACGAGGATCTAATGCCACATTGTGACAAAATTTCTCTCAATATGAAAATCAATCATTGTCAACCATGGTCCAATGTCACATTGTGACAAAAATTGTCTCAATATGAAAATCAAACATGGTCAACCATGTTTGTTCTATGGTTTATAATGTTTATCATTGGATTTACAATATTAATCTCTTGGGTTTAATAGTATTCCTGTGGGTTTGTAGTATTAATCCGTTGGGTTTATAATATCAATCCCTTGGGTTTATTAATATAAGGGTTCATATTATAAGTGTATAATATTATTGATAGGTTTTATAATATTAATCCTACAATTTAATGTAAATCCCTTGTGTTTATAAACCTTTCGGTTTATAATATAAATTTTTTGGGTTTACAATATTAAACTGGTGTGTTTATAATATTTTTTTTCTTCTGGGCAAAAGGCTAAACTATTTGTATTAAAATAAAAAAGAAAGTGTATGTACAAGAGGTCGAAACCTCTAAGAGCGCATGGACAGCTCTCTGACAAGAGATACATACCATTACTGGTAATAACATTGACATTTTGCTGTATCTAGAAAACCATTTACAGTCTGTAGAAATTGACAAAAAAGCCTGTAAATGTCTGAAACTAAAAAAACTGCTGACAATACAAAAAACTTGCTGACTAGACCAACCAAAAATAAACAAGGTGGAACCAGGATGAGAGGACACGCGTCCAGCAACCTAGCAGGTGGCACCGACAGAGCAAAGGTGGCGGAGGATACACGTCCGAGAACCAGTTTCATGCTGGACAAAGGTGGCAAGCATGGCGGAAAGAGAGCTGGTGCTGAGACACCCAAACCCAAAACCAGGGCCGAAACGACCTTCGAAGGTCATCGAGCCAGGAGCAAAAAACCAAAAAACCAGAAGTGAAAGCCAGAACCTTACTCTTTACCAGTTTCGTCCGCCACCTTGTCTTCCTCGGCTTTCTGCTTGGCAGCGTTCTGCTCTGCTTCCCACTCCGCTGCCTCTCTCTCAGGGTCAGGTAGAAAATCGATCTCCATGCCGCATGGAATATCCTTCAAACTCAGAAATCCCGGAGGAAGAACAGGATACAGCCTTGCGCCAAAGAAACGCACAGGCGTCTTTTCTTCCTCAGGTACATTCTTAGCCTTTCAACTGGAAATTTCCATGTCGATTAAGCTACAAATTTCCTTTAAGGCTTCGTTCTGTTCCTTGGCTTGAATGCCAGTACTGTCTTCTTCAGGCTGGCTCTGAGTGGAAGGCTGGTAGGAGCTATCCTCCTGGCTGCTACCCTGAGGGCTTCTGATTGAGCTTTGCTCCTGCATTTCATAAATTCCCTTACCCTTACCCTCTGCATCTTCTACCTCTGTGAAGACCACCATGATTAGAGCTGAGACAATCGGTCTATTAGTGTGCCGGATGTAACGAAAAGTTACCATCTGGACCGAATTGTCCGTGTCTGAATCAGAATCAACATAGCCCGGGGAGCTGGGCGAAGCTACTGTCAGCGGGGAAACTCTGCACGGGCTATGAACGCCCCGACCCCCATGTTTTTTGCCCCTACTCGGGGAAGCATGGCCCCGAATCGGCATATTGAGCTTTCCGAAATGAAGCACAGTCCTCTAGTTATGGTTCTTAGAGATGAAAGGAGACAGAGGAGGCCAGCTATGTCTCTGAGCTATGCCTCTGAAACGCGAATGCGTTACCCTGACACTCCTGCTCTCAACCCACAAACCTACATTCTCTTGCAGTGCAGAGCCTAAATTCTTAGCCTGTTCAGACAGGCGAATACCCCTTAAATCTTTGTTCCTGAACATTCTGGCGGCATCTACCGTGAAGACTTGGTAGCTCGGGCAGAAAGGATGGCAATGAATGCCATTGAAGGTGAATTTAATGACCTTCATTAATCACCAGACTTCCGACCCGAGGGCGCCGCGTGACGGTCACGTGGCGTGCCGATTGCATGGTGTCACCCGCATCCGGGAGGTGTGTTTATAATATTAATCTCAAGGGTTTATAATATTATTCTTTTGGGTTCTTGATATTAATCCATTGGGTTTTTTATACTAATCCCTTAGGTTTACAATTATAACCCCTTTAGTTTATTAATCTTATGATTTATATTCCTATGCTTTAATATTAATGTTAGGGTTCAATGTTATTCCTTTCGGTTAATGCCAAGGTTTATAGTATTAGTGTAAGGGTTTAACCTTGATCTTTGTATTTTTAATATTTACCTTAGAGTTATAACCCATGGGTTTATATTATTAATTCATTGGGTCTCTGACAAATAATTTCTCAATATGGAAATCAATCATGGTCAACATTGGTCAAACATGGTTGACCATAGCAATTATGCTCTACTATGGTTCGACGACACATTGTGACAAAGATTGTCTCAATATGAATATGAAGCATGGTTTATAAACCTAAGGGATTGATTTTTTAAACCAAAGGGACTAATATAAACCGCAAGAATATTTATGGTTGGGTTTGTAATATTAATAATTTCTTGGGTTTTTAATATTAATCCCATTGGTTTGTAATATTAGTGTATTGGGTTTATCGATTTCTTAGGTTCGTAATATTAGTAATCCCTTGGGATTTTGATATTAATTCCTTTGTTTTGTTACTATTCCTTTGGATTTTCAATATTATTCCTTGGGTTTATTAATTTCTTGGTTCATTCATACATTCGGTTTATATTATTAATGTCATTGATTTCTTAATTCTTTGGGTTTATAATATTAATCCCATTGGTTTCTTAATTCCTCAAATTTATAATATTAATAATCCCTTAGATTTATAATTCGTTGACTTTATAATCTTAGAGTTTTTGATATTAATTTACCATATTAAATCAATGTATACCACATATATTAACCACTTTTATTAATATAGTTGTGCTAATTTTATATTTTATAATATTATATATAATTAAAAAAATATTAAGGGAAACTCATTAAATTCCAAAACCATCAAATATGTTTAGGATGTCCATGATTAAAGTCTTAAAAACTTTTACAATTCTATTATATTGTATAAATAGGTTTTGGTATTTAACCTATCTTTCATGTTTGAGGATCAAACATGAAAGTGCTCGTACCATTTTGTTATTTAACAACGATAGCATGAAGAAAGAAATCTGGCCTAACATGAACTTTTGACTAATGTGGCTGAGATCGACTAAATGAGCGGTGGATTAACGACGAAATAACGAGAGGTTTCATGAATGTTAATTCTAGCCTCGTCATAGGGAGGAATCATACAAACCTGAAAGGAGTTTCCCTATTACTCCGAATTGAAAGATCCGTGCGTCCAATGCGAGCAGAAAAGACGTCGGTGAAATAAAGACAGCGTTGTTGAGGTGACTGTAAAACAGTTTGACTTATCATTGTCAAACTTGTGATTAATGGATGACGTTTTAGTTAGATCTTGTGCATCCAATGAGCACAGACCAAAGTCAACATTGGATAACCAAATTCAGATATCTCTCACCATTGTTTTATTGATATATGAACATATACGGTTTGAATGAAGGTTAAATATTTAATGAGTTTGGAGCAAAGTCAACATTGGATACACAAATTTGTAACTAACAGAAATTTAGATATTTCTTTCCCAATATATTTTCTTGTTAAGTTATGTATAAGATTTTATTGACACATCATACAGACCAAAACAAAAACAAATCTGCAACCAACAGAAACTCAAATATGGCTTTTGTCATGATTATACTGGTAGAGCAACATATAGCGTTTCAGTGGCACAGGCACCTAGTGGGACGGCATCGCCAAAAAGCGATCTTGTTAACAACATATGTTGCAGAGATTAACAAAATATGTCAACTAACCAGCCAGTTTACACAATAGGCTGCTGCCAGGTTAATATGGTTCCGACGTGCCAGCATGCGGATCAGGTAAATAAGAGTTGTTGAGCGATGTTGAAAACAAAAACCAGTGGCACCGCACCGCGTTTCTCAGTGTAAACAAAGATAAATATAATGATATGGACGAGGATCCTATGTGAAAAATCTCACATAAAATGGGACAAGGTGAATAATTAATGTTAGCTGAAAAGTTTTCTGAATGTCCCTTTCAAAGGTTCAACAGTATTCCTCGGTTTCAGTGTATCTGTGAAATAGTCGGAAAATGTCATTGTTAGTACCACTATTATATAACCGCATCCGTGGGCCCCAACTGCCAAGACTTTTTGTTTGATCGAATAGTTTCAAGATGTCATTTCGGGTGACGGGTCTACTGTCACACAACCGTGGTTGTCCGCAAGAAGACCTTTTGTATGGTTGGTTAGATTCTCAAGAATCGATCGCCAACTCTACAGAGAAACCGTGCAATAAAAGGAACGAAAGCGAAACCAAGGCATGAGGTGGTGTACGAACATGGCGATAAAAGAAGGAAGATACCGCGCTAGGGCCCAGGCTATCACAAATTTATCTGGCCTATTAATTGAAAAAATTGATGGGTTTATTTGTATGCCATTTTATAGGTAATTTAAGTTGAACAGACAACCTTCAACACAGACTAACTCTCATATTAAAAGTTAAGGTTAAATAATAATAATGATAAGAAATGGCATGTGTTTATTTGATATTCTAATACTTTATAATAAATAATAGTTTGGGTATTTGATATTCCAAGACTTTACAACAAACAATAATTTGGGTAGTGAATATGGAGTAATGTTTAAAACATGCAGATATTGTTATCTTATAGAGGGTTGAAGTCTTTTTCTATCTCATATAAGATTTATTGTTTGGTCCTCTCAAGGAAATAGAATGAAGCTTAGTTCAATTGTAAGATTCTAGTAACTTGGTCATGCTAGGTGCGGAGAATCTCAAATCATTTGAGAGAGCTTTGTCCATCAGAAAAAGACATGGTTTATATGAATAATGAATAAATATCAATAACAACCACAAGTTTTTTTGTCATGGTGCTTCACCCTTTTTAATGGATAAATAAAACCCAAAAATTTGTGTTGATGTGGAAGAATCACACACTATGAGAGTGGAAGGGTGGTGATTCTGACTATAAATTTTTTAACAAATTTTCAGTATCTTGATCCAATTACTACCGACCACTGTAAGTGCACCAAAGGTGTTTTCTCTAAGGGTCTGGTGTGGGAAAACATTGTTCACCCCAACCAATCCCCGCGCTCCATTTTCATCCCCCTTCCTGTCAAAATTCGACAAACAGAGTCACTGCCGAACAAGCTCCTTTTACTACCAATATCTCACAATAGATAAAAATACACTGGGACGTTGTTGGAATCATAGAGCAACGAGTGAGAAATAGCTCTCCAGCCACGCCGGGTAGTGAATTTTGTCAACACCATCAACTCCTGCAAAGCGAAGTCCTTCAGTTACTGAAATTGTTACATACGAGTGTCAGACCCACTCAATACATAATTTTAACACCTAAACCATATGTATATAGGTTCCTACAATACTATCATATCAATTCCGACATAATCACTCACCTTTCACAAAAGATCCTTACATATATATTATTCATTAGCGAATTTTCCTTCCATTGACATTAAATTATTCTTGATCCTTAACCTCACCCTGAGCCTTCTCTTCAACGAGAGCTCCTTCAGCTGAATTTTCTTTTTGAACAACACTCTCTCCAATTGATGTTGATTTTTCTTCTGGAACTTCAACATGTGCTTCTTCCTTGGGGGATAACTCTTCACCCCTTTCTTCTTATGTCATTTCAACAGTTGCGACTTCATCCGGGGCTTCAACTATTGGGAACTTCTTTAACACTCTCGGCTTCTTTGGGCACTTGGGCACCTTCCTCCTCGAACTTCGTTGGGTTGATTAAGCTTTGGGCTCCGAGGTAGGGGGTGTTATAGTCAATCTATTAAATGTGCTAGGACTTCCATCCACTGTTTTCTCTACCGTGGAAACCTCCTCAATAGGATCTTCGTCTCCAGTAGCTTTTTCGGTCATGCGTTCAACCTTACTAAACTTCACAACTTCATCTATGACCTTTGCTTGTTATTCTCTTGCAATTAATCCAACGTGCATAAAAAGCTACACAAACAATCCAAGGTGGAGATTATACAATATTTAAAATTAAGATAAATATAAATGTATGGAATCATAACTCTCACAATAGATTGGTTGAAAGTTTTATACAAAGACATAGATGTAGAGACATACACATACATACACCTCAACAGTGGACATATTTCACTTATTCAGGTTGTCTCTGTAGATCTGGTAAAGCAATTGACTATGTGGAAATCCAATCAATCACGTCTCAATTTCGTTATCTCTTGGTTGGTGTTGGAAATCCTACAACAGAGGTGCCCTGAGTGGGTTATTTATATTACAAACGTGCACTTCTTGTGTCGATGATTTAAAAGAAATTAGAAATAGTGCTTTGAAGATACTGTCAGGGCATGGAGCCAATGTGATTATTGCCAAGGCTAGCTAGACCTAACACTTCTCTTCAAAATAATTAAAATCCATCAAAATATCTTCATCACCCTCACTAGATCCAGTTCCTGTACCTCTTTTTAGTACACCTCCTACCCTTGTCACTACAAAATAATAAGGGGAGGGGATTAAAGTTTTCCTATTTTCACCACAACCATCACTTGGAGATCTACCATCCAACGGCCACCCAACATCCAAGCTGCATACAATGTGCAACTATCTCACCCAATTTTGAACAATGATGGAACTACCATTCATGACTTCAAAGGTCCCTTTTGTGATCCCTTTAGTAGCTTTACACTCAATTTTACTTGGTCACCTGAAAATGAAAATGATTCCAGAGGTGTTTCTTCACTGAATTGCAATAGCATGGCCCCTCTAATGCCTTTATTACTCAATTTTACCTTCTCACATGAAGTTAAAAATGGAGTTTAAGATGTTTCTTCATTGACACAAGAGACGAATCACTACAATAGGGACATGATGGCTTACTCAATGAAGGACTTTCTAAAAAACCATCTCAAATGCTCAAAAATATTGAAAGGAAAAGAATCCTGTAAACTATTAGTTGTATAGAATGATAATTTTAGCACTGCACAGGCTAACTTGACCTATTGATTGATAGTAGCTTTCACAAAAAATGCTCAACTAGGAATGATTATGAGATGGGAATACTTGTTGCATTCAAGTGTTGGTAAGGGAGGAATTGAATTGTCGGTGATGAAGTCGTGTGTGAGAGAGAATGACTCTCATGTAGTAGAACATGATTACTCTTATCTTCGTGTTATGGGTAACTTGGTCATATGCAATTTTGGGAGTTTTAACACATACATCTTTTGGTTTCCCACCATTTGGAAACTCATTTGAAACAATGGAACTTTTTCTTCATATGTAATATTTGTTACCACTCAAACTAGCAGGGGCCCTAGGAGAGGATCTTAAAAGGGCATTTGCTAGGTTGAAAGCAACAATGGAGTGATAGCCCACTATCACCTTAACTAAGGCTCCCTGCTCTTTATGGAATTTCACCAATGGGAGGAGACCCATTATAAAGGGGAATCACTAGAAAAATGAGTCAATGAAAGGATAAGGAGTGTTTCCAAAGGCTTATTCACAAGGGAGACCCAATTGTATGGTTTGCTTGCTTGAGAAACAAGGTGTAAGGCTCTCTAAGAAGGGCCAAGGGGGATTTAAGGGTTAGGGTTTGAGGATGAGACTTGTAAAGGATATCCCTAGTCCTAGAAATCCTTGTGGAAACATGGATTTCGATTAGTCTTTGTGAAATTAGCTTGAATAAGTTGTGGGATCACACCGGACCAAATGGACCCAAAATTAAGTCAAGGGAATGGAATTTATCAACCAAGGGTGTGATTGACCTAATATAGGGGGAGAAGGAGATCAGATGGGGGAGTTTTGGTAAATTTTATGCAATGATCCCAACGAGGTCACTAGCCAAGGGAAACCAAGGGCAAGAATGGATCTCAGAGTTAGGGCTTGACATATCTAAAGATCCTACAGTCGAAATTGGTTCAAATTTGGAGGGCCCCTAGAAGAGAGAGCAATGTAGTAGTGGGTAAGACATCTAACTTTTTTTATGGATGAATCCTGAGAAAATTGATGCCCTAGGTAACGTATGGGGCCTAGGCCTAGAAAGAAAGTGAGAGAGGTAAGAAAAATATGCTTTTGAGTGATAAACTATGGAGGATTAGTGCCTTGTCCTTTCGAAGAGATGGAGACAAACATATTTTAACATTTGGAATGGATTCACTTAGTCAAGGAGGCCTTCAAAACAACTTTGCATGGAATTAGGGCATGAAAGTAGTTGATTCAAGATCCTTATACTTCAATTTGAGATATTTGATGACTTATCAAGATAAAATTTTGACACAAAATATCTCTAGGAATATTCACTCATTCATAAATGGCCCATGACATGATGTAACACCATAAAAGATCAAATTTTCACAATTTCGCATTAGAAAGCAGTAAATTTCAGCCTATTACAACAAAAATCCCAGCAACATGCATGTGACAAGAGAAAATAACAAGTATATCTTTTAAAGAGTACTTAAATGTAAGAAAGAGTAATCTAATCATCAACATAGTACCAATAATGAAGCTCCAAGACAAAATGAAAGAGATCCAAACATCAAAATTCATCCATTCATCCAAACTCGTGATCCAACAAGAATAGTAAAAATCTCACAAAAGAAGATAACTTAATCCAAATGATGATAATCAAAATGAATAATCTCACTTCTATTTATACACTTTCTAATGAATTCAATTTAGCTAAATTGGCTTAATTAACCCCCTAAAATAAAATAATGTGCATAATAACAACACTTTTGGTGACAAACCCACCAAATAGCTCAATAATACATGAACAAGCCTCTCAAGAGGGTCAAATGAACAATAAAGTGAGTTTTTTGGCATTTGAGGAGGCTTAGTGAAGTCCAAGGGGTAGCATGATGTAAAAATAGACTCCAAAATTAATGGAAAAGGGGTTGGCCCTTTGTTCTCCAAACAAGAACATGTGATGCTCCCAAGTGGGTGTTGGGGCACAAGGACATCTTCATGGGTGTCCAAGTGGGTCGAAAATGCTTGTAGACCATATGTAAGGGCTAGGATGGTGGTGTAAGGTAATCTCTGCAGTAGGAGACATCCTCTAAATCCTTGAGCATCTTCCAAGTGTATGGTGCAAGTGTGGATCCAATTAGGCATGTTGAACCAAGTGCATCATCCTCATCCAAAAGGGTGGAATACGAGCAATCAATGATTGATGCTGGGGATCTGTGAAGTAATATCTGCTATGGTGGATGTCCATGGATCTCAACGCTAACCCTACAAGTGCCAATGTGGCCCTTTGGAGGGATAGGACCTAGTATAGTGAGACCAAGCCCCAAATGAAGACTTGTGCGCAAACCTGCATAAGATCAAATGCATCCCCTTACCCTTGATTACAAAAAGTCATTAGAATAATAAAATAATAAAGCTTTCAGGTCATGGGATCAATGGGGCACTTCATGGTGGCATTCCCTTCCATAGTGGGCTTTGGCATGTACAAGTGTCTCCAAGTTCAATAGGGGTTTAACCAAGGGCCCTATTAGGCGATTTCAATCTCTAAAGTGGTGGACACGTACATGGTACATCCTTTAAGTGGTAGGTAAAAAATGATATAATAACAGAATGGAGTGGGGTTTAGGGTGAACCATCCAGACCACCATTCAAGGTTCATGGGTAGCTATAATAAGGGAAGCTGACACTTGGGTATATTATTGTACGAGGGAGAAAATTGTGGTACATGAGTTACCCGAACCTTTGTTTTTCCACCCTTCTTCATATCCATTTTTCCTTTGATTGATTTTTTGTCATAACTACTCGGGGCTTCAAGGGATGGAGAGCATGGTGTGTAATATGTAGTAGTGGATACCACCTTTAGGTGGGGCAGTTCATTTCCCACCAAGGGTTGGGACAATCATAGGTTCCTTAATGATAGAGGGGGATCATCTAGGGCCCATTGTAACCAAGGTGATGACCATCGATAAGGAATAGAGGTAATGTTTGGATTTTGCCCACACCCTTAATTTGTATGTCCCTACAATATTCTACATTTTCTAGTACATTTCCTATTAAGAATGGATAAATTATGCCTTTTCTTTTCTTTTTAGATGCATCAACCTCTAGGGCATCATTCCAAGCCCAAACGAAGGTGTAGATAAGGGGAGGGGGAGGCTAACCCTATGTGGACCTAGTGGACACATGTGGACTCAGATGGAAAAATAGATGAATGGGGCTAAGATGAGTGGAATGAGAGTGATGCAGGTGGTGTCAGGAAGTGGGACCATGCAACCAAAATCAGGATTTCTCATGTAGTGCCAACCCAAAATCCAAATGGGAAGTAAAGGAGATCCCATGAGACTAGGATACAAGGGTAACCATGAAATTAGGTAGTGGAGACAAGAATACAAGACTAACCCACTCTTTACGTTGAATCACCCACCAATCCATGCCCAAAATTTCCCATGACAAATAAGGAAAATTACTCAGTTATACCAATAAAAATCATACCTTTGGGGTCAGGTGGCCCACCCTCAAACATAAGTTCATAATAGATGGGCGAGGGACCACACGGTTGGCTCGGGTGGTAGAGAAAATGACACATCGAGATATATGGGGGCTGCAAGGGGCTATTTTCTACCTCAAGAGGATCATATAGGAGAAAAACAATTCTCTTGTGAATATTACCCTAGGTGGTGGGAAACATCTTTCTCCAACTGGGACATGAGCTCTCAGAAAAGTGCATGAAGCCACTCAAACGACAGGGTATGATAACACCAACAATCTCTTGGTATCATAGACTTGTTACCTACACATGCCAAAGACCAAGCATTGAGGGAAGCATGCATTTGTGGTGTATTATGATCAATATTGCTTAGTTTTAAGCTGTAAAATCAACAAAAAGGTAAAAAATGCAAATTTAATCTAAATGCAACTAATATACCATGAGAAATTTCATATGATGTTAGTTCTAATGAGAAAATCAGCCTGCAATGCATGCTACTCTAACATGCATATAATACAATGTCAAGTATTAAAGAAAGGGGTGATAGGACTTGACTGGTTGTGACTAAATTTCTTCGTTGAGTTTAGAAATGTAGTAATAATACTCCCCAAATTTCCCATGAATCTTGATGGGGATTGGATTCTTATCTACCAATACCACATCCCTAACCTTGTATTCCCTTCCAGGTTTCAACTATTTGTTTGCTTTGTGATTTCGTCGCTACAGAATATGAACATCTTATGATGGGAGAATTGAAGAAGGCTTCTCAATGTCATGTGTCTTGTAGTATGGGATTGATTCTAGCTTGACCACATGAGAAGGGTAAGTATTCTCTCTATGAATGATGTAGTGGTTTTCATCAGATTATAGGATAGTGGCATATGACAAGCCCATTTCTAGATTACCCCCAATAGTGGCTCCCCACTTCCTTGATAGTAGCATCCCCAACACATCAGGGATATATATGACTACAATGTGGATAAGAAATGATATATCGAGATTCATAGCCAAAGAAACCTTAAGTCCCTTTATGAGGCCTCCTACTTCTACATGTTTGGAGTTAAAACCACACAGCCTTTCATATGGCTGATTGATGTTAATACCCAATTTCTTCATGAATTTTACTGGCATGATGTTTGCAGAGGCCCATAAGTCCAACAAATAATTATGTAACTGTTGGGCATGGAATAACCCCATGACATGTTTTGGGGCTCAAAGTCCAAGATTTGAGTTGACATTGTTTCAAATACTCCGCGAATTGCGGGCGCGGAGCGTGAAATGTATGTTAGAGTTATAGAGTTGTCTGCCCTACATTTTGAACGTAGTGTCAGCCTACCCATGGTCTACGGACCATGGGATTGTATAAATAGAGCAAGGCTCTGAGTTGTAAAGACATCATAGAATCTAATGGATAGAATGAGATAGCGAAGCATAAAAGAAGAGTCTAAATGTGTCTTGGGTCGTAGTAGTAGGAAGAGGCTCTACAGTTGAGTGCACAGAGGCCTAGTTGTCCGTAGCTGAGTGCGCGAACCCCTGCAACTGAGTACACAGGGCGAAATAGAGTCTGTAACCGAAGGAAGAGAATAATAAAGAGAAGTTTTATCTGAATTTTGTGTATTATTCTTGCGTTATTACATGTTTGATATCAATTGCTAATGTACTGTTTATTTACTACACGCACTTGTATGAAAGATTTATGTTGCTAAGTATACTTTACACATGCAAGTAAGCTAAGTTAATAAACTAATATTGGGTTGCTAGTAAGGATTTGGGTAATAACATTGTTCGGGCCCCAAGTAGGGTTACGCAAAGGAAGCATCTCAGACTACGAGGCAGGGGTAGGTGCGCGTAGTGACGTGTGCGTACGGTCGAACCGCAGACCACTTGAAACCATCAGACATCTCTAGGGTGTGGAAACTTGGTTCTAGCACCCTTCCATACTACCTCGAGTGAGACCTCAGTCTGCACTCCATGGACTGTTTCTGAAAGGGCCAGTAGTACCAAGATTTGTTTGGCTCAATCACCTTTGAACCTAGGTTAGGCCCCAAGAAGCCCAAAAATGGTTCCATTGTCGGGACTAGGATCTACATAAGGGATGCCTGATGTTGTCTCACTAGAATCCAACAAAGAAATAAATTGAAGGGTGGTTGGACAAAAAGATTCACGACTTTCAGGCACAGGAAAACAGGAATCCATGAGTATCAAAGGAACAGTGTTTGGAGCACTACTTATATACGGAAATCCATGAAATTTTCTTTGCATCCTTCCCCTTTGAGTTGTACGAGTGGATATCGAAGCTAGTAGACAGTCAGGGAAGGTGTAGGCTTCACAAACCAATTATGTGGACTCTAGAGTTGGTGCACAGACTAGAAGCGTCGAAAGATAAGATCACGCATGTTGTGGACTATTGGCTCAATCTAATTATAGGAGGGTTTATCTCTGAGTTCGTGGTAGACACAACCGCCAGCTACAGTGAGGTGGAACGGAGGTTCCTTAAAGGACCGCAAGGTAAGTACATTAAATCGTTGAACACTTAGATAAACTGGTATTGTTTTAAAAGAGGGTTATGTGAATAAATTTATGTTTGGGGCTACATGAAGTGGGAGAATCTATAGAAATGAAGGTAGTGCAGAGATAGAAAATAGCCCCTTGATTTCGTGGTGGTGGGAAAGTGACGAAGAGCTCACGAAAGTTTCTCTGAGAAGTGCGATCAGTCTATTAAGGCAACGAATTCTACACACACCACCCCCACCTACACCGCCACTGGTTTCACCATCGTCACCCCCATCTCTGCCCACACCACCTTTGCCACCACCATAGTTCAATATGGCGAGCACGATAAAATTGTCAGTATTGAAAGGAGTAGGGAACGAAGATTTACAGCAATTTTGGTTCATAGTAAAGGTTGTATGGGAAGCGCAAGGAGTCGTGGATGAAAATATAAAGAAGGCAATGTTGGTAAGTGCGTTGCAGGATCACGCACTCACATGGTACATTAAGCATTCTAATGACCATCCAAACGCGGCAATCACAGACATCCAGGCCACGTTGAACATGGAATTTAGCAGGTCAAAATTGGAGACACAATCGATTATCTGGTTTAAGGAAATCACGATACTTCCAAGAGAAACCCTATGGGATCTTGATCGGAGACTGAAAAGTATGATTCGTGAAGCAAACGTGACCTTGACGGATGGACAACACTGCACATGGTTTGTAGCATCACTAACGCTGCATTTAAGGATGGCGTTGTCACTGTAGAAGTTATCCACCCAGACCTAAGCTTTGGAGATTGCAATGAGACTACACGAGACCCCAATACAAGACCCTATCCTGGGAGTACAACAAATCCATGCGCAACTACAAATTTTTTGTCTAGAAATGCAAAGTTTGAAACAGGACAGGACAACCCGCCTAGAAGCGTGTGAGGACATATGGTGCATCAAATGCAAAGGACAGGGACATGAAAAGGACCATTGCCCAGTCTTCGCGAATTACCTAGCCGCAGGAGGGATAATGCCATTGAGACCAGAGGCGCAAGAAAGACTGAGCACGGTACCTACATTAAGGTGCGTGATTTGTCAGATAAGAGGAAAACATGCTACGAATAACTATCACCTATTACAGAAGTATATGTAGATGTCCCAACAATTGTTCTATAATTTTTGTAGGTTGGTGGGCCATGATGAGCACACATGTAGAAGTTATGAGCTGATGATGGATTGGACTCCTGCCTATAGAGCGCAAACCAAAATGTGAGCCCCCAATCTAATTGCAGGGATGGTGCACGCTGGATTTCAAGGGCGCGGATGAGGTCGAGGTGGAATGGGACCAGGAAGGGGTCGCAGACAATTGATTTGTTACAATCGCAGAGGGCGAGGGCATTATGCCCGCGATTGTACAAATCTAACAAGAGCAACATGTTTATATTGTACCCAGTTTGATCATGAGACGGAGGACTGCCCTACACTGATAGCGAGGTTGTGTGATAAAGGAATACCCCAGCCTCCCCCAACCCAGAACCTAAAAATGATGCGCTTTGAGCCACTCAAAGAGGACCCAAATGTGAACATTTTGCTTCGAAGCGGTATCACGACAGGAGATGACAAAGGTAAGTAGCCTAGAAAGTGTGTGGGTCCACAAGGCTCCTATAAGGTAACTTGAATTTGATTTCGAGCGCATGAAGGAGACATTCATAGAAGCTAAGAAGAGCTTCCCAAAGGCCTCCACTTCAGGTAATAAGGATCAAATAGAACTGGGGATGGGTCCTTCAATGCTCACTACCTTTCTGGAGACATGCATGAAGCTGCTATGTGACAGCAAGGCCATGAAGGGATTGCAGGAACTCATTAGTAGGTGCATTGGGTCAAGAGAACCGCATGTAGTCCAGAAGCTTGGAAAGCATGCATTGTGAACAGGAAGGGAAATGAGATTGACTATACAAATTGGACAATATGAAATGGATCAAGTGATTCTAGATTTAGGATCGGAAGCGAACGCAAACGTACTGCCAAAGCAGACATGGGAATGCATGGGCAAGCCCATGTTGCAATGGTCCCCCATTCAATTGGGAGTGGCGAACCAGCAGAAGATCCTACCGATGGGGAGATTGCAGGGAATAATGGTAGACATCGAGGGTGCGAGCGAGCTTGTAGATTTTAAGGTGATAGGGATTATCGATGACAAGAATCCCTATCCTGCGTTAGTGGGAATAGATTGGGCCACTGATATGAACGGAGTGATAAATCTAAAGAAGCACAAAATGATTTTTGAGAAAAGGTCACTACGCGTAGTGGTACCTTTAGACCCTGTGGAAGGATTATGCTACACAGAGCCAGTGCGTGACGACGAGAGAAATGACAAGCTAGACTGTATCTATAAGATAACTGCTCGAGAAAAGGATTGCGTAAATCCTATAGTGGATGGAAATATTTTGTGGGAGCATGAAATCTCTTGCACATCAGATTTGGATGAGGAAATAGAACGTTGGCAGAACCGATTACACAAGGTAACCACACACAATTGCAACATGATGGTAAAATCACTACATTCCGTGACAACAGAGGTAAGGGATCTACCGATGTATGATGGGTTGACAGTGCTGGATGAATTCCTGAACAAATTTGAAAGCAAAGTGCCAGAACAACAGTGGTTTGATGCTCTGAAATGGGCACTGCGCGCTACACCTGCAAGGTGGTGGGGTACGCATCAGAGAAGTATTGAGAGCTGGCGTGAATGAAAAAAGATGATGTTCTTACAATTTGGGAAGCCTCAAATGAGGATGGAAGCCAGGAATGATGGGTGAAACAACCTGGGCACACATCTTTCCAAATGGGTATAGTCATATGGTACGCAGCCCACATGAATGCACATCGCTTTGACGATAGGAAACAGGAACAACAAGTAGAACTAGGCAAGACAAGTGTGCGAATGGCGAAGTATGATAAAACCTAGCGCGCCAAAAACCATACATGGGGAAGCCTTTGACAAGGTGAGAAAAGTGCTGAATAGGGTCCACCGTGTGAGACACACTGACTGGGACTTGTGCATACTAGCAGTTGTATGGGTTTATAGGACCATGTACAAAACTCTGAACGCACAAGAACTTCCGAAGCTGAAGTATGAAGTAGGGGCTATAATCCCTGTGGACCGTGCGAATTCGAGTCTGCACGTAAAAACACCCATAGATACGATGATTTGCGTAGACCGAAATGAAGAAATCATATAGCTACGAGAAACAAAACATATAAGACTGAAGGAAGAAATCTGATGGGGAAACTTTAGACTTTGCAAACTTGAAAAAGACCGGGTATGGCTAAGGGATAAAAGCACTTTAATGGACGCAGAGATCAGGAAGCTGGAAAACAAAATAAAGGAAACTTTTCTCGTCGAAAAGCAAAGGATGGCAAGGCAAGGTGCGTACGATCATACTGACAAATTGGAAAACTATTGTTGTGAACTGGTTAGTTTGTTGCCTTGGCTTGAATTGCATCTTGCCAAACGTAGTGACCAAGGTAGTGCATTGCAAATAGTAGAATTTGCAATGTTGATCACCATAATGGAATAGGGGTATTCTCTGCAAACCATGCTGGAGGATGGGATGGAGCCCCGCATGGGTAGTGCAACCACCTAACTAGCCATAGGAAGAATAGTCTTAGCACTCTAGGCAGTTGAAAGGGAGCGTGAGACTATAAAATATTCTACCTGGGAGCTGCATGATATTGGAGATGCATGCAAAATCAAAACGTCACAAGGTTCGCGACCATGCATGGAGGGCTGCGCTGCAGCACGAGCTGGCTGGGAAGTGACCATTGAGGTCACTATTCATGATGGGATGTGTGATTTGAGGCCAAATGGAGTGGGCGGCGGGCATTTAAGATGTGAGTTATGGGCAAGTTTTGGGAAAATCTGCCGCCAAGAAAGCATTAATGGAAGAATTTGGGGGGAACGGTCAAATTCGAATTCGAAAGGCACTATAAAAGCCAAAGGGCTAGCTAACGAACAACACTTGGTCATTTAAGAATTGAGCACTTGAGCATAGCACAAAGCATTAAGAGTTGAGTGATAATTGAGCCCCTAAGTTCGCGAGTGACCGAATACATCCTAGATATGATGACAACCACTAAGGATGGGATGTGAATTGAAGAGGTAACAGCTGGCAAGGTTGTGTAGACCCAAATTGTGGAGGATGTTCTAGAAGGCACCAGGATGGTGACAGAAATCCAAAAATCACTCTAGGCCCAAGAAGGATAAACAGGCAATGGGTCCAGTATGCATGTCCCTGAGGAATTCGCGACACAACAAACTATCCATGGCAAAGAAGGGGAAAGCAATCACAATAGGAATAGATGAGGAAGAAGAAGACTTATAGGCCTTGATCGCCACAACAGAAGAAGAAGAAGACATGGAGGAGGATATCCAACCGTTGCACTCTGCAACAAAACTGCCCGCGTATGTGCCTCTGTAGAAAGGGAAAACCAATGTGCCAAACGATCTGGACAAAACGAATTGTTCACTCCAAACCCCGCTCCTCCCAAATGGCATTGTATTTGAGGGCATGCACCTAGGCAGCGTGCCAACCATGAAATTTGAAGACTGGGACGTCGCTGATCACGAGACATTCCCTCATCTGGAGACCTCGAATGTGTTGAAGCAAAATATTGAGGGGGGTAGTGATAATGTTAGAGCCATGGAAATGGTTGTGCGGCGTGGAAAAGGTTATGTTGTTGCACTTGTTATGGATACCACATTTCCACTGCACGCCCATCACCATTTTTGTCATCAGGCAACTGCTCTACCTGGTGCATGATGGGTATCTATGGCTGAAGGAGCCTATTCCCATCACGACAGACCTCATTCACTGCTTCTCTTGGCTCCCCTATAAAGGAAAGGATCCTGCGACCATAGACAGAAAAGGTAGCGATTTGGCTCTTGCAGAAGCCGTGAAGGTAAAATATAAGTTGGAGAAAAAGAAGAGGGGCTATGCCATCTCCAGCATCAAGGAAAAGGGGGTGCATGTATTAACCCAACTCCTAGCTGGAAAAATTTTGAGGAAGTGCCACATCGATGTAGTACCGGTGCTAGTGGTCGCACTGGCCAAGCAATGTGGAGCGGGGGTCCAGTTCAACTGGTTCAAATTCCTCTGTGAGAAATTTTTGACAAATTGTTGCGAAGCCCAGGAGTAGGGTAATGCCTTCCACTACGCATCGTTGCTATTTTCCATATTGTTAGTAGCGAGAGAACTATGAGAGGACAGTCAATTCCCCAACATTGACATAGATTTACTAGAGGCTGTAAAGTACGCTTCACTCTGGCAAATAAAGGATGCAAAAAGGATTTGTGACACCAAAAATTTTTGGGTTCTCATGGGCACGAGCATCTGGATGTCGATTAATCGGAGGTTGCGCCTGTCACCTACGGTGCACAATAGTCTACAAAATTTTGCAGACTTCAAAGCTGATATGCACAACATTTATATCAGGGAGCGAAAAGATCTGGCGAAGTAGTGGATGAAGCTACCGTTTGGAGCCATTGATGACTCAATTTTTACTATCTTGGAGACATGGCCTCTTGAATCGAGTACCCCGGATCTAGCAAAAATAGATAAGGCGGCATCACAGAAGAAAAAGGACAATGCCAAGTTGTGCGTCACCTAATTGGCAGAGAAAAGGCGAAAGGAAAAAGCAGCAGCTGAGATAGGGGTAGCATGAGAAGTGGCACAGAAAGCCACAGAGCAAAAGAAGGTCAAAGAAGCAGCAACAACAATAGAGGTAGCAGAGGTAGCAACAACATAGGAAGACGAGGGCAAAGCAATGTCCTCACCGAGGTAGGTGGTGGAGGAAAGAGAAACAAGAGAAGGGAGTGTGGACCCAGGCGCCACATCCACACAGTTAAAGTGGTCACACATTGCAGAAAGGGTAGGACCAAGTAAAAAGGTTAAGGCCTCAAAGTTGGCCATTGACCTGATCACCTTAGCCAAAGGTGATCTCCATGACATTGGCGAGACGGTCCGCGATGTCACAGATGAAGTGCTTCACGATTTTATGTAGGAGCATCACACTGTGGTAGGGACCTTTAGGGCAAAGCTGCACGAATTACAGGTGCATCTGCCTTAGGTGGGTACCCTTTCTAGACACATTGTGGTAGGGACTTCAACAATAGAGCGGATGCTGCATGCAAGGATGGAAAAAACAATAGTCCTCAAATTGGTCAGAGTCTTTTATGCATGTTGGGCGGAGACAAAGGTACCATTCTCTTTCTTGTCCTTCAAGTGATAAAGAGAAAATCATCATAAGCCTATCCTCATCAAAAAGTATCCTAGGAGACATGTTCCAATAGAACTATTCAAAAAAATCACAAGCACTTATGGTAGCATCACCTTTGAAATTGGGCAACTAGTTATTGTATTTCTCAAGCAAAGGTTTGGGGTCATCACTCAACCTCAAAGAAGAAAAGGCACTAGCCTAATTCCTTTCACTTTTAATCATTTTGGTTGGCCTTGGGTCAGTGTTAGAACCATTTTCCATATTTGGGTCAGATCGTTGACCTTTTCAAATTCAGGGAGAAGGGTGGTTCTAATAAGTGATGAATTTTGTTCTCCCCTTCTTGCATCAGCCCTAGATAAAGTAGGAATGTTGTCAACTTCAAGTAAAATAGGAGTTTGGACAATGAATGGAGTCACCTAAGGAATATTAGAAGTGTCGTCAATGAATCAATTCCTCAATGATTCACTAGGGAGGTAGACCTGCTTCCTCCCTAGAAACGATGCCAAAATATTACCACTCAAGCTAGCAGTGGCCTTAGAAGGGATCCTAAAAGGGAAGATGCTAGGTCGATGGAAACAATGGAGTGATAACTCACTATCACCTCAACTAAGGTTCCCTACTCTTTACAGAATTTGACCGATGGGAAGAGACCCATTATAAAGGGGAATCACTAGATAAATGATTCAATGAAAGGATAAGGAGTGATTCCAAAGGCCTATTCAAAAGGGAGACTTAATTTTATGGTTTTATTGCTTGAGAGGCAAGGTGTATGACTCTCTAGGAAAGGCCAAGCGGGTTTCAAGGGGTAAGGTTTGAGGACGACACTTGTAAAGGAGATACCGAGTCCTATAAATCCTTGCGAAAACTTGGTTTTCAAGTAGTCTTTGTGAAATTGGTTTCAATAAGTTGTGGGACCGCACGAGACCAAGTGGACCCAAAATTAGGTGAAAGGAATAGAATTTAGAAACTAGCAGTTTGCTTGACCTAATTGAGGGGTAGAAGGGGATCATAGGGGTAATTTTCTATAAATTTGATGCAATGATCCCAATGAGGTCACTAGCCAAGGGAAACTAAGGGAAAGAATCAATTTCAGAGTTAGAGCTTGAAATATCTCAAGGTCCCACTATCGGAAATGCTTCAAATTTGTAGGGCCTCTAGAAAACATAACAATGTAGTTGTGGGCAAGAGATAGAACTTTTTTGATGGATGAATCAAGAGAATATTGATGCCCTAGGTCATCTATGGAGGCTAGGCCTAGAAAGAAAGAGAGAGAGGTGAGAAAAATATGCTTTTGAGTGATCACCTATGGAGGATTAGTGCGTTGTCCTCTGGGAGAGATGGAGTCAAGGAGATTTTAACATTTGGAATGGATTCACTTAGTCAAGGAGGCCTTAAAAACAACTTCGCATGGCATTAATTCATGAGAATAGCTTCTTCAAGATATTTATACTTCAATTGCAATATTTGATGACTTATCAATATAAAAGTTTGACACATAATATCTCTAGGAATATTCAATCATTCATACATGGCCCATGACATGATGAAACACTATAAAATATCAAATTTCCATAATTTTTCATTATAAAAGCTGTAAATTTCAGCCTAGTATAACAAAAATCCTAGGAACATGCATGTGACAAGAGAAAATAATAAGTATAGCATTTAAAGATTACTTACATACAAGAAAGAGTATATCCAATCATCAACATAATGCCAATAATGAAGTTCCAAGACAAAATGAAAGATATCCAAAGATCAAAATTCATTCATTCATCCAAATTCGTCCTCCAAGAATGATAGAGAAAATATCACAAGAGAACATAACCCAATCCAAGTGATGATGATCAAAATGAATCATCTCACTTTTATTTACACACTCTCAAATGAATTCAATTTAGCTAAATTGGCCTAATTGAGGCCCTAAAAGAAAATAATGTTCATAATAACAATACTTTTGGTGACAAAAACCCACTAAATAACTCAAAAATACATGAATACACCTCTCAAGAGGGCCAAATGATCAATAAAGTGAATCTTTGGGAATTTTAGGAGGCCTAGCGAAGTCTAAGGGGTTCCATGATGTACAAATGGTCTCCAAACATAGTGGACAAGGGGTTGGCCCCTTGTTCTCCAAACATAGTGGACAAGGGGTTGGCCCCTTATTCTCCAAACATTAACTTGGGGTACTCCCAAGTGGTTGTGTGATCCAGGTGGATATTGGTGGCCACCCGCCAACTCCACTTGGACCCCCACCATTGTTTCTTTCATCTTTTTAGTTTCCTTAACTGTAGCACAATTTACTATTTTTAGCAGTTTTTTGGGTCCTAAACTTCCAAAGCAGTTTTGAGGCCCTAAACGACATTTTTTTTGGAAAACTGGGAGCAACATGGGTCCATGGATCGTAGTCTCTCTTCCCAAAGTTGTAGTTCTTAGATAGATATTTCAAATGAGATATTTTACTTGTCATACGAGATATTGTACGTGTCATACATGCTCTCAAATGAATTCAATTTAGTTAAATTGGCCTAATTGAGGCCCTAAAATAAAATAATGTTCATAATAACAATACTTTTGGTAACAGAAACCCACTAAATAACTCAATAATACATGAATACGCCTCTCAAGAGGGCCAAATGATCAATAAACTGAATCTTTGGGAATTTTAGGAGGCCTAGCAAAGTCTAAGGGGTTCCATGATGTACAAATGGTCTCCAAACATAGTGGACAAGGGGTTGGCCCCTTGTTCTCCAAACATTAACTTGGGGTACTCCCAAGTGGTTGTGTGATCTAGGTGGATATTGGTGGCCGCCCACCAAGTCCACTTGGACCCCCACCATTGTTTCTTTCAACTTTTCAGTTTCCTTAATTGTAGCACAATTTATTATTTTTAGCAATTTTCCGGGTCTTGAACTTTTGAAGCCGTTTTGAGGCCCTAAACAACGTTTTTTGGGAAAAATGGGAGTAACATGGGTTTTTGGACCGATGTTAGTCTTCCCAAAGTTGTAGTTCTCAGGTAGATATTTCTAACGAGATATTGTACGCTTCGAATAGAGATCGTATGCCAAAGTTACGATCCGGGAAGTTGATGTACCAATTTACCCAAACGAGGCCAACAATTTGGCGTTTCATCTTCTAGGGTTAGGTTTTTGAATGTTTAGGGTTTTCCATTATTTCTCAACAATAAATAGGCCTTATAGCCTCATTGTAAGACAGTTCAGAGGCATGTAGCCGCCACATCTCTTCTAAGAGATAAGCTACCATCGCCCTAGCTAGTTTATTTCCATTTATGTTTGTAAGCATATTTTAGTATTTTACATTAATGAAATTAAGTATTATTTCCATTGCATCTTTGTGTTTATGGTTATCCCTGTAATTTGTTTCATTCCTATTTAAATCTAGATGATTATGGTGGCACAAGGACAACCTCATGGGTCTCCAAGTGGGTCGAAAATGCTTGTAGACCATATGTAAGGGCTAGGATGGTAAAGTAAGCCCTCCCTATATAGCAGGAGACATCCTCTAAGTCATAGAGCATCTGCCAAGTGTAAGGTGCAAGCGTGGAGTCGGTTGTGCATGGTGCATTAGGTGCATCATCCTCATCCAAATCAGTGGAATACAAGCAATCAATGATCAACATTGGGAATCCATGAAGTAATATATTATATGGTGGAGGCCCATGGCTCTCAACACTGACCCTACAAGTACCAATGTGGTCCTCTGGAAGGCTAGGACCCTGTATAGGGAGACCAACCCCCAAATGAAGAACCACTTGCAAACTTGTGTAAGATGCAATGCATCCTCTTGCCGTCCAATACAACAAGTCATTAGAATAATAAAGTAATAAAGCTTACAGGTCATGGGATCAATGGGGCACTTCATGGTAGAATTCCCTTCCATAGTGGGCTTTTAGATGTACAAGTGTCTCCAAGCTCAATAGGGGGTTAACCATGGGCCCTATTTGGCGGTTTCAACCTCTAAAGTGGGGGACATGTTCATCATACATCCTTTAAGTGGTAGGTGGAAAATGATATAATAATGGAATGGAGTGAGAATCATGGGGAATTATTTAGACCACCATTCAAGGCACAAGGGTATATATAATAAGGGAAGGCAAAACTTGGGTATATGAGTGTAGGAGGGAGAAAATCTTGGTACATGAGTTACCCTCACCTTTGTCTTTCCACCCTTATTCATATGCCTTTTACCTTTGATTTGTTTTCTTCATAACTGCTCGGGGCTCCAAGGGATGGATATCATGACGTGTAATATGTAGTAATGGATACCCCCTTTAGGTGGGGAAGTTCATTTCCCACTAGGAGTTGGAACAATCATGGGTTCCTTAATGATAGAGCAGTTTCATCTAGGGCCCATAGGAACCTGTGTGATGACCATGGATAAGGGATAGAGCTCATGTTTGGATTTTTCCCACGCATTAAATTTGTATGTCCTAGCCATATTTTGCATTTTGTGGTACATTTCCTATTCAAAGTGGAAACATTATGCTTTTTCTTTTCTTTTTAGATGTTTCAACCTTAGGGGTAATATTCTAGACTCGACCCAAGGTGTGGACAAGGAGGGGGGAGAAGGCTAACCCTATGTGGACCTAGTGGACACATGTGGACCTCGATGGGAAAATAGTAGAATGTGGCTAAAATGAATGGAACAAGAGTGATGTAGGTGGTATCGGGAAGCCAGACCATTTAACCAAAATCATGATTTCCCATTTAGTGCCAAAACATAAGAAAAATGGTTAGTAAAGGAGATCCCACAGGACTAGGGTATAAGGGTAACCATGAAATTAGGAAGTGGAGACAAGAATACAAGCCTAACCTACTCTTTCTATTGCATGCTCCCACCAATTCATGCCCAAAAGTGCCCATGACAAGTAAGGAAAATTACTCAACTATGCCAATGAAAAGTGATAAGTTTAGGTTTTTAAGGCCCACCTTCAAACATACAATCATAATAGATGGGCAAGGGACCACATGGATGGCTTAGGTTATTGAGAAAATGGCACATCGATCTATTTGGGGCTACAAGGGGCTAATTGCCACAGATTAAGGACCATTGAGAAGAAAAAAAATTCTCCTCTGCATAATATGCACATGTGGTGGGAATAATATTCCTGCGTAGGCTCAGTGATTTGGATTCAAGAGTTCTTATTCCAAGTTACTTCTACACATTTCAAAAGATTCCAATTCAATCATTCTTTTTTTCTGTCAACATTGCAATCATGAACCATAGAAGTAAGTTTACACGAAATTGTTTGGAAATCCTAGGTTTACATCATTATTATAAATTTTTATTATGGAATTTGGTTGAAAGTTGAAATATATAATAAATTGGTTAGGAAATTTAGTTTTAGATAATTATTATAAAGGAATTTGGCTAGAATCAGAAATTAGTTGAAAACTATAGTTTTACATAGTTATGGGAAAATTTGATTGTGCAATTTGATTTGTAATCATTAGCTCAATATTGAAGACTTCGATATCATCAAAGTCGACAGGTATGACCATGGAAACCTTAACACCATTAACATGTCCATTCCTCATGAAATCAAAGTAATGCCAAACCTCCCCTTTGGTTCCCGGATACTGGACAAAAATCCTACAAACATATTTGAAATTACTATATTCAAAATCCTTTAAAAAAGAATGTTCAATATCTTCGTGTAAAGGGCGCTTACCCAAATTGACATGTCTTCTACTACATTCATACTTCCATTGAGAAGAGAACCACTGGACATGGGCAAGCGAATGAGATTTGGAATCATCATTTTGAAAGTGAAGACTCGCTCCAACCTACCCAATGTAATCTCCTCTTGGTCAATTTTTTTCTATCTCTTTGAATTTGTCCTCTAAGTTATATTGACATAACTAGTGAAAGCAAGGGTCTGATAAAATTCTCATTTTGTCTTTACAATTTTCCTAGTCTTCCCAAATCTTTTATTCCTTCTGTATGTCTTCGAACCTTTACGGGAAATTTCTAGTTTAATTTATGATGGGGAGCTTAAATACTTCCATATAAAATTTACCGCTAATTTAAATGTTTCCAAATTTACCACAATGAATTTAAATGTTTCCATGTCAAATTCACAATTTCAACTTTATTCAACTTGGTAGTCACTATAATTTTTCATGAGAGTTTAGATGTTTCTGCATCCTATTTATGAAGGGGAGTTTATATGCTTCTGAGTCAAATTTACGGCTTCAAATATATTTTACCTATGCACACGGATGTTTCAAAATACATGTAGAAATTGCAAAAAAAAATAAATTATGATACATCAAATTCTAGACCTTGTGGCTTGTCCTAAGAGATTGGCGATGAAAGAAAATTTTATTTAATATTTAATATGAAGCTTTCATCAATTATTCCAAGAAATGTTTTAACTATGATTACTTAAGTCACAAAGCATATTGCTATTGGAAGCGGGTAACTATATTTTTCCATAAAGCATAACAACAAAATATAAGAAAAAATACATTTATTTTAATGCAAAATTGAAAGAACTCAGTTTTCAATTTAAGATCAAAATATACTCAATTATCTTCTCTTTTTTTTATTAATGGTTTATTTTAAGTTTATATTATACTTTATACTAACACAACCACATTATTAAATGTGGTTGATATACCCCGATAGGAATATATCAAACACATTATTAATTGTTAAGTGTATGGTAGAGATTTAACCATAATATTAAATACTAATATTAAGTCAACTTCAATGTTGTAAAAAAATTATTGAATCAACCACAATAAGAATAGTTCAAACATATTGTTATCCAGTACATTCCAAACAAAGTTATAAAGGAGAAACATTTCATTTTAAATAATAAAAATTTAAGTTTAAATACTAACAAATATGGAATATTGTAAATATAATGCTTTAAGTTGTATTTAGAGAATACATATGTTCTTGGAATAATGGAGAAATCTCTAGAATATTCTCCCATATTTAGATATTGTTATGAGTTGTTGGACTACTTGGCTTATTTAGACTTGGTTGGCAGTTCCTATATTATAGTTAGTTGTTCAACAATAATCTAATCCTATATATGTAATGGTTTGCTAGCTTGATGAACACAATAGAGTGTTATGGTGCAATATCCTGAGAGATAAATTTCCTCACTAGAGAGTTGCAACCATTCTCAAATTGTTTCTTTGATTTTTCGTTGTTGGTATCAAAGCAAGGTTGCGAAACTCAGGGTCGTGAGGCTCAACAATGTAAGTTTGGTGTGGTGAGATTGTGCTAGTGTGGTTGCTAGATGCTACGGGTGACTATCATGGGAATATTTGTTGTGTGGAGAAAAAATGAGGAGTGGCCATGTGTGGAGTCATGTAGTTGAAGTTGAAAGAGCTAAGTGTTGGCTAAAGGAGATGTGTAGTGTGTTACCTATGGGTGTTGTATGCTAAGTTGGAGGGGTGACTACGTGGATGTTTGGAGTTTCATACCGGTCACTAAATGTGTGAGTGTGATTGAGTAAAGTTCATTTTTGTGGGACGAGTGTTCAAGTGTTTCCAACAGAACTGAATCTTTCGTGGGTATATTTAATTTGGAGATACAACTAGTTTTGCTATTAAGGAGCACAAATTCCTTACTTTTTTATGTGGCGAGTGTGAGGCATGGTTTCCATATTTTGGAGTGTAGAATAATTCCTTGTTTAGTGTTTATCATTTATGGAAAAGTGAATGGTGCAATCATATTTGGTCCTATGAAATCAGATGCTACAAAACTATGAAATCTTCTATGAATTCAGATGCTACAAAACTCTAAAATCTTCTATGAATTCAGATGCTACAAAACTATGAAATATTCTACAAAATTAGATCATGTAGATCATAAGAGTCCTTTTGAAGAATTTTATGGTTATAAACCAGAAATAAGCCATATGAGAATCTTTGGTAGCAAAGAATTCTCTCATGTTCTGAAAGAAGACATGAGGAAACTTGATGTGAATGTTATCAAGTGTATCTTCATAGGTTACTTTTCTAATCATAAGGATTATAAGTTGTTTGATCCTTGCACTCATACGATATTTGCAAGTAGAAATGTATTATTTCATAAGGTTGTAGATGAAGGCCATAATAATGACAAGTATGATGCATGGGATATCCCTTATGAGTATGATGATGTTATAAAGGAAGTAGATGATAAGCACGAAGAAAAAGAGGAGGAAAAATCTAGCGACATGAGTTAAAAAAAAAGTGTAACAAGGTTTGGTATTTGTAAATGTAATTTTTATCTTTGTAATTGTCAAGAAAAAGAAATATTAATTTTGTAAATTATTTGAATGAGTTTATTGCTCATTCCATAGGTATAGGAAATTCAAAGAGTCAAAGTCATGTTAAAGAGCTCTTCTTGAGCATGAATAGGGGTCAACCTAGTTTCAAGTAGCCCTCCAAGACAACCACCATCCTCCAAAGAAGAAGGCTACTAGTAAAAATATGTGAAAAATAGTCAAGTCATCTTCGAAGTATATATAGATGACATATCAGCTCAATAAAAGGACACAATGGTTCACTAAGTTCATGCCAGCTTGCATACATGGAATAACACCTATAAATACATAGCTGGTGTAATGACAAGAGGACATAAATTTGGATCAATTTGAAACTTCAATGCCACAGTAAGGATCTCGGTGTTAAACATAGTAATGTCTTCGCATAAGATCTCTAAAATATTAAGCAAGCATAATGACACATAATCTCGGGTTTCTCTATCAATTTTCGTGGGTGAAAGGACTTCGAATACCTCTGATATCTTCGGTGATGATGATAGTGAAATATAGAAGTCTCATGGCCATGGTCTCTTCTCAATTTCAATGACTATTATCTCGAGAGTTATTGTCTTGACATGCATACGAAGAACCTCAGTCATACTTTGTCTCGGATTATATGTATACATGGCCACAGTCTTGATCTCGTAGTCTTTATGTATTTATGATAGAGAGGATCATATAGTCTCAGCATATCATAAAGACACAGTCATGATCTAAGTATATTCACAACCATGGTCTCAGGAAAATCTTTGTAGTAGTGCAGCAAGATGACGCAGTAATGATGATGTAGCTGAGATGATGCAGCAATGATCTATGTGAAGATGGAGTAATGGTGCAGAATAAATGATATCATTGTCATACTGAGTATCTCAGTAGAGGCACAATAATGTTCTCAGTGATGACAAAGAAAAGGAAGGTCTCAGTGGTGCACTGATGATGAACTCAACAATGATGAAGTAGAGGATTGGTATCTTGATCTTGGAGTGGCATTATAGGTCAAAGGTCATGGTCTGGGTATTCGTCAATTGGAATCTCTATAAGAATAATTTGTGTGGGTTTTCCTCTCTAAGAGGGAGAGGTTTTGGTCCTGGTAAAATACCAACACCTTGTGTTCTCGTATCTTTGTTTTGGTAGCTATTTGATGAAGTAAGAAATACACACACTAATGATATCAGGTAAAAGAGTGTGCTAACAAGTTAAAGATAAAATACCTCACAAATAGTTATCATGCTAAGAAGAATCTAATAATCTCTAACTGCCCTAGCTTCTTCAACATGGTATCAGAGCTATGTTTACATTCAAAGGAAGGGAAAAAAAAGAGACATTTCAAGGATCAAGTTTCTAGCAGGGCATCAAAGCAAGCTGAAGGACATCAAGATCTGAATTAAAGAAACAAACCCCAATCTTGATCAAACCATAGAAATCTACAACAACAGTCTACATCAGCAAGTTTGTCTATCCAATCAAGAAGAGAGTCTACAACACCAAGAACTTGTGTCTCCACAATCGTCATCAAAAGGCCACAAGGCACTCATCAATATGTCTACAAAACAAGACAACTTGAAGGATTTCAAAATGAAGATCAAATCAACTTGGAGAAAATTGAAACCCTAGCGGCAATCCTGATCTACAAAAGAAGACAAAGCATATTGAAGGCACTATCATCTCCAAGGTTATGAAATCAAGCAAGGATCATCTCCTCGACCTAAAACAAGACCATCCGAGGAAGCAGAAAATCATCCTCATCAAAAAGGAGCAACATTTTCTATTTAAAGAAAGGCTTTCTCACTTGATAGAAGATCATCCAAGAAGAAGCCCTCATACATCTTCTTCAACCATCATCAACATTATCAAGGTGAATGTTTCATATTCACATGACAAGTAAGTATCTTTTCATAATATAATTAATTTTGGTTAAATGATTTCATGATTTCAAGGACATCTATAGGTTGGATGGGTCATCAATATTCCTTTCATGAAGAAGGAGGATAACCATATTCCTTTAAGAAGATGAAGTAATTAAACATATCAATAGGTCTCCTATGAATTTATGGAAAGGAATTCTTATGAAAGATCCCCTCACATAGAAATATTAGAGACATTAAATTGATGTAGATGATAAACTCATTCTCTAAGTATGCAATGAAGAAGTTCACATGAAATCTGATCTAGATGAAAGTAAAGGGTATCAAAGGATGTAGGATATCTTCCATCTACAAGACCTAGAAAGGAAGATTACCATAATGCACTAGCATATAATCAAGGTATCAAATATCCATGGGATTAGAAGGTTACCTCATTCTACAACTGAGGGTATCTATGCTAAATAGAGAAATACAAGTTGATGGAAAAAGTATTGAAGGGTAAAGGACTAAATCATGTGCAGAAAGAAAAGCGAAGTTTGGTCCTCAAATAAGGTAGAATAGGTATAGCTAAAATTTTGGGAGCTTATATCACCAGATAGATGGAGGAAGCTAAATAAAAGGGCCAAGGAAAGAAAGAGTAATAGATATTATAATTGGGATAATATCCCTCACAAAAGTGTCATATCATAAGCTTCTAATATAAAAATGATGAGATGCATCATAGCATCATGGAAGCATTAGAACCAAGAGCTCGTGACATCACCATGGTAATCATGAAGGACAAAAATCCATGATAGATAAAACATGAAGGATACAGCTCTTGGGAATCCTTAGTGGACATTAAAGGTTTTGTCCTTTGAGATAACCTAAGGTCAATTAGTTATGCCAAAGCATCTATAATGTTTTGTTGTTTTAAATGATTGGATTACAAATGAACTATTTTATAAATAGGTGCTTTAAAATTAGATAGATTCTTAAGTAGAATAAAAGGATGTTATTTAACTGCATATGGTTAGTTTGATTTTAATGGGGATGGAGAAGTAGATCATGGAGAGGTATAATTTATTTGATATTCAAACTAAATATTTAACAATTTATAAGAAAAAAGTAAGAAAACAGTGCTTTCTTAATCAACAAAATATAATAAAACTATTACATAGATGTGGTGTAATTTATATTTAAAGAGGAACTTACACAAACAAACAGTTCTGTAAATTATTATCTTATTTAAAATTACAACTTCACAGAGGATTCAAAATTAGACTGAAACTCAGTTAAATTTTAAATCGGATAATTGCAAAAGACTTAATTTATATGACGAAAACATAATGAAAAAACAATAATAAATACAACTCGTTGAGAGACAGACCATATGAGGTAAATTGATAATATTTTATTATTTAAAAAATTCTCCATCTTGGTACAAATCTAATTGATAATTGTTCAAGGTTTCAACCCTTAATAACTCAAAGGAGGAGTTATTTATACAAAATTTTGCAAAAGATCTACAATCTGCTTGGAATAGAATACAAAAATAGTACAAAAGTACAAAAATAGAATGATATAATAGGAACCGAGAAACCGCTGAAGAGTTGGCTCTATCCTTTAGGAATCCATTGATGATCTGGCCAAAATACATTGATGAGTTATCCTGCTGTTAAAATGAGAAATTACTCAATTGTTTCACAAAATTTATCCCATATTTCTTCACTTGTAATTTCCACATTCAACGTCTTCCTAAATGTTTCATACACCTCTGTGTATCTCTTGAAATTAGGCTCAGTGAGAAACAAATGTTTAATTTCATGTAATATGGTTATATCAAATTCCAAGGCTTATAGAAAAGCCCTCCATGATATCTTCCCTTTTGCTCCTACAAATTTGGTTCTGTCTACTGCAATAGCATATGACTCACAATAATCATCTAATCTAATCAATTTATCATTCAAGCCTACTAATCCTGGCAACCCTTTTTGATTTAAAACATTAAACTTTGAATGAAATCACTTGACAGAAATATCTAGGGTTTGACATTTAGTTTCTAATTGATTGATCAAATTCCTTTTTTGTAATAGCTTTTTGATCTCTAAAATGGTAGCTATTTTGTCAGAGATATTTATTTCTTCTAATTCTTCTTTGCTCTTTGAGTTTAAAACCTTGATCATATCTATGGCTTCTTGTGGCTTGGTCTTCAAGGCAACTTTTTGTTCTTCAATAATTGCTCTGCATCTAGTAATGAGTTCTTTTTGTTCAAAAATAATATGTATGGATGGCCATACCTATGTCACAGATTGGTTGATTTTTGTCCAAATACTTTCCTTGGCATGAGTCAAAGTGTCTGCCATCAGGGACTCACTCTCTAACTTCTGGATTTTAAGTTCCAATTTGTGAGTCTTATGCATTTCTTGCAAATACAAAGTATCATTTTGTGCTTTTTGCAACTCTAGATTTTGGATTTTCTGCAGTAATTTCTCATTTTCCTGTCTTTGTATGGACAATTCCTGTACTAATCTAGTTGGATCAGCCACTATTGATCTAGACTCAATGGCTGTTGATGGTGACCTAGGCTATGTACCTGCAACTACTATTGTGAGTGAAACCATGGCAAGCTGTGCTACTTCCTTCTCCTTCAATAATTCTTCCATTTTCTCTTCCCTTTTCTTCAACTGTATATTCGGATCAATGATAAGTTTGAGCATGTCCTCCTTTTTTTGTTCACCTTCTTCCATATCCTTGGTCAAAGGGTCTTCTGTTGAAGGCAACTTTAATTGTTTCTTCAATGTAGCAATGTCTGCATCTTTCTTCTTAAGGAGTAGCTTTGCATATTTTACATATTTGGCATCATATCCCACTTTAATCAAAAAATCCTCTAATGATTTTATTCTGTTGTCTTTAGCTAGAGAAGAAATATTTTCTAACTTAAGTTGGGACTGACCATTAGATAGGGCAGTCCTACGTTTAGAAAGAGACATGGTTGTAGTTGTCATAGTAGAAAACAACATCTCACCAGTCTATCTGTGCATATCTATGTGGTCAAATGGATGAATTTGACCAGTGTCAAATGAAAACACAACCTTTTTGTAGTGAGATGGTGATTTACAGATTGGAATCTAGGCTTGTAAGAAAGCCATTTGCATTCTGCCTTTCTCACTGTCAATAACGGAAAGTAGGCTATGTTGGGAGGTTGATGTTTTTTTCCAGAACTAGCTATACACATTGGACTTTAAAGTCTCATTTTTATTCTTAATTACTAGGAACCTTGAAAATATATTTTGATCATCCGAATAGCTAGTTCCTGCAGACTTAATAATTTCTAGAGGCTCTCTAGAAGGTGAAGTTATAGGAGGAGTAGTTGAAGCACTAATTGTGGGAGGAGTGGTTGAAGCACTAACTTTTTCTAATGTAGACACTTTTGGATCTCCAAGATCAATGATCACTGGTGGAGTCTCTTTTACTGATGTGACCAACCTAACCTTCGGATTTTTTTGTTGAAAAATGAATCCTATCAAAGAATCTTCAATAGATGAAGCTTCATCTCTTAGCCTTTTCTATTGCTTACTCTAAGAAAATGGAGTCTATTTAGTGGGGGCAAACACGGCCTGCTCATCTTCTTCTTGAAGAGTCCGATCAGCCCATGTTTCTTGATTCATAAATTTTTCTATTTCTAGCCTTCGAGTATGGTTATAAGGAGTCATCTTGAAACAACTCTCAAAGCAAAAATGATTCCAAAACGATCATAGGACTAGGTGAAACTCCGCTGAAAATTCATTTTCCTCAACAATGTATGTGCCTCAACACCAGCTGATATGGTGTTGCAAATAAATGATCCAATCTATGATTTAAGCTTGAATTGAGACTTCTTTTTACCTGATACAAAATGTAGCTCATCCATGTGAATCATCTGCCTAATATATTCTAGAGAAAATATTCTCATAAGAATATTTGGGTAGCTTATATGGTGCAAGCTCACAACCATATACTCTTATTTCAGTATAGTTCTTGTATAAATACAAGTCACCAGTTTTGGTTTGTTCACATGTGTAGAATCCTTTTAATTTCATCCCCAATCCCAGGCTTTGTCTAACTGTTAAGGAGCCGTGCCACTGGATGTACGGATGCATCTACAAATTTTACAAATTATGAGGTGGTAGAATTTGTTCTGACCATTCTTGTCCAGTGAAAAATTGATTGATTCACTCCTTGTTCATCCTGCTTGCTGAGTTTGATAGGTAACCAATCACCCCGCTGAAAAAGAAACATGTGGACAATTACAAAGTTGTAATTGAATAGTCCCTGCATAGTGAAGTTCATGAATTGTTCATGTATATTATCAACCAATAATTAGATGTAATATACATGAATGTTGGTTGTTGATCTTTATTAAAAATGGATAGGAAAAATAGATAGTATCATCAATAGACTGGTCATCAGGGTATCCTGGTAAATAGGAAAGAAAGGAAATGCAATGTCTAGAGGCTTAAGGAAACATGATAGATGAGTAAGGTGGATTTCGTTTTGGCAAATTTGCATCCTTAGTAAAAAAGATCTCAAAAAGTTGGGCTCTCTATGGGAATGTTAACTTATGGTATAGATCCATAAGTGCTTCTAGTGAAAATTGAGTCAAAGAATCAATTTTAGGAAATAAGAGCATTTCATTTATGGTTTGAGCATAAATGGTTATTAGAATGTCTCCATTCTAAGCCATGACTATTATTTTCACAGGATCATTCTTCGCTTGACACCAGGTAATAAGGTTAGGGAACTCATGTGTCTTTGGGAAACTATAGAAAGGTAACATGGATTCCTGAAACCTAATAAGATCTTGCTTGTCGAGATAATTATGTTCTAGCCACAAGTGCAGTTCATAGAAATCGAACTCGCACTTGGTTTTGGTAGTTTTTAACAGTGAATCAACAAGTGGAATATGGTCAAGGTTAAGCTAGCTTGGAGTGGAAAAAATTTCATCTGTACTTTTCTTTTTGGATTTCACCTTTGGGGCCATGCTAGCAGATAGGAGGAAGAGAGGTTGTAGCAATAGACTGAGAAAATCGGAAGAAGTGTTGAAAACCTGTAAACCAACAAATAATTGAAAATAATCAGAGGAAAGTGAAGAAGAGGCAGGTGTAGTTTTATTTATAACATGTAGGAAGAGATAATAGTTTTATTCATAACCATAACAACTTTTAATGCATGGGAGAAAAGTTACAACAAGTATCACAATAGGGTAGTGAGCGTGTAAGGGGGTAACAGATGGGACGAATAGGCAATGGGTGTGTGAAGTAGTGGCTCATGATTGGTTTAGGGCTAACAACTTTGGTGGGGTGAAAGAGCCATTGGCCGAGGGAAACCACAAGTGGTTTGCAGGGGGGTGCAGAGCGATATGGTAGCGACACGTAAGGTTAGGGTGCCCACCATGGAAACCACTTTGCAGACCCCTCCTGTCACATTCACAATAAATGATCGAGGGGGGTGCAAAATCACTTACCGCCATTGATCCGAGCAGGGAGTAGATCAACTGTTGAATCATACACTTTTTTTATGGAAAGTCGACAAGACTTCTTGTTATTTATATGCTTGGGTCTAGTCAAATATGCATTTTATAATACAATTTGAAATGCCAAATATTTAAAACCAAAGATTTAATCCTGATTAAGGAATTAATCATAAATTAACAAACTTTAACATTTTTCTAATGTGGTGCGTTTAGAATAGTAGCCTTTGCATTCATTTTTGTATGAAAATGAATCCTTTTTTTTCCTTTTTTCTTTCCTAGCATTTTATTTTTCTTTTTCCTTCTTTTAGGGAAGCTAACTCCTATCATTTTATTGATATGGATGCCTATAAAATATAGAATTGTCCTAACATTTTAATTTTTCTTTTCTTTTGCATCCATATCCTAACTTAAAATTTTGAATTTATTTTTGACTAATATACTAACTTATCAAAAACAAAAAATGTTACAACATTGGCTCTAGCTGGGGACTGCTTCCCCCTATGGGATGTAGAGAACAGGCAGGTCCATGTGTCTTCTCCTCGGTCTATGGGGTCTTTGCTGAAATAGATACTCACTTACAAATTTTTCAAAATAAAATAAATCTCCATATATTTATAGATGATGAATGAATGGACGAAAAATTAATACTAAATATAATGTTTGAGGTATTTCCCATTGACTGGAAATGACGAATATTGTCCTTCCAAATTCTATAGGATGAATGTATTATTCCCTTTGACTTTTGCAATGCTAAATGGACCAAACCAAAGGTTGTCAAATTTTTCATGCTTGCCTTTATCATCCCTCCTTGTATCCCATCTAACAACTAGGTCACCTTTCTTGAAATTACTTTCTCTAGCCTTTCTGTTAAACAATTCCTTCATCTTGTTTTGATATTTCCTTAGCTTGTACTGAATTCCATCCATGTCTTCACTCAACTCAATGATTTGATTAATCCATCTTTATAAATCATCTTTTTCTTCATAGGATTCCTAAAGGAATCTCATAACAGGTAAAGTTAAGTGAGTGGGAAAAACTGCTTCCTTAGCATAAACTAATTAGAAAGGAGACTTGCGTGTTGACCTCTTAGTAGAAACTTTGTTTGGCCAAATTGCATGGATTAAGTGGTTGTCCCAACTCTTTTTATGGTGTTCAAGAGTCTTCTTAATGACCTTAACTAAGCTCTTATTGGAGGATTCTGTAAGCCCATTACCCTATGGATAGTATGGTGTAGAATGGTGTAATAGGATTGAATACTTTTGACAGAACTCAATTATTTTAACACTGCTAAAAGTTGTTTCTTTATCTGTCACAATTTGTTGAGGATATCCAAATATTGATAAATAGTCTCCTCAAGGAACTTCATTACAACAGTATGAGTTGCATTTTTTACAGTTATTTCCTCCACCCACTTGGTAAAATAGTCTATAGCAGTTAAAATCCACCTATGTTGATTAATTGATTGTGGAAGAATTTCCCCCATAAAGTCCAACGCCCATTGTAGAAAAGGAGCCTAAACCAATACTGGAACAAGAGGAAGTGCTGATAGTTTATGTTTCCCTACAAATATTTGGCATTGTGTTTAACTTCTTACTCTCGCTCCAAATTCTTTAAAAGGTGTGGGCCAACAAAAACCTACATTTAAAATTTTGTAGGTTGTTTCTCTCCAGGCATAGTGTCCACCATAAAAACCCTACATGGAACTGATCTATAATTTCCTCTGTTTCATTTTAAGTTAAACAAAGAAGAAGGATATTAAGAGGGTCTTTTGAATATATATTAGCGTTCATAATGTATTATTTCATTGCTTTAAGCTTTAGGACTTTATACTGCTTCAAGTCAAGTTCAGTTGTACATTGAAAATATCTGAGAGACTGCACAATATTAGAATACCAATCAGAGAGTAGATATTTTTGATATATATGAACAAGAATGGCTTGATATGAAGAACGAGGTTCTTGTGGATTCTCCCCTTCTATAAAAGAAGGAGGTTCTTGTGGATTCTCCCTAGATGAAATTGAGGAAGGATCTTGTGGATTCTCCCTAGATGAAATTTAGGACGGCTCTTGTGGATTCTCCATAGATCAAATTTCCGAAACTAGATTCATCCACAATACTTTTTAGTTGGATTCGGTTAACAATTTGGCCAGGCCTTAACCCTTGGTTTTAAGAAGTTTAGCAATCCATCTTCCTCTTCTTCCATCAGTATCAGGTTGGGTCAAAATAATTTTAACATCATGATTAGGGACATAGGTTGTAATGTGTGAATGCAAGACATAGGTTCTAAAGGCTTTGAGGGCTTGGATTAAGGCATATTCTTGTTTTTCAATAATGTCATACCTAACCTCAACATCCCTCATGACTTTGGAAAAGATGGCCATGGGCTGGTCATCACCATTTGTATTATTCTATAAAAGGAGAACTACTAAGGTTGTCTCTGATGCAAAAGAAAATATGCTAAAAAGTAAAGAATAATCAAGACTACCTAATGTATTAGGCCCCTATATTACTAGAAAAGTTATGCCCAAGTTAGGCCCAAGTTAGATATAGCCCTTTTGATATGATCAAAAGCATATCTAGTAGAAACTATCCATTTCACTTCATTGTTATTCTTTAGTATACCAGTTATATCCTTTAGTATCTCTGCATAATTAGGGATAAACCTTCTAAGAGAATTTATTTTCACGAGAAAGGTTTGTATCTCTTTCTTGTTTCTTGGTAGAGATAGGGTTTGAATAGCTAAACTCTCTTTGGGTCAATTATAACTCCCTCGAAAATTATATGCCCTAGTAATTTCCCTTTCTTTACAGCAAATGAATATTTCTTTGGATTGATGGATATGCCAAATTTTCTACACCTGTCAAAAACCTTGCTTAAGTGTTTTAAATGATTTTCATCAGAATCAGAGAAAATAGTTAAATCATCTAGATAAAGGACAGTAAATTCAGATGTTTTACCTACAAATGCTAGATCCATGGCTCTCTAGAAAGTGGCTCTAGCATTTGTTAGTCCAAATGGCATCCTGGCATACATGAATGTACCCTAGGGAGTGGCGAAAGGGTTTTATCTTCGTCAAATTGAATCACCATAATGTAGTTGTAACCTGAAAATCCATTAGCATAGAAAATCCTATTTTCACGTGAAACTTTTTGGAGTAGATGATCCATTTTGGGCAATGGGTAGTTATCCTTGAAAGATGATTTGTTCAGATTTCGGAAATCTACACATATCCTAATTTCACCATTTTTCTTTTTGGCAGGGACTAGGTTAGCTACCCAGTCAAAATATGTTAGAGGTAATATGATGTGAGCATCAAGTATATTTTTAAGTTCTTTCTCAATAGTTGGAAGAAGTATGGGATTGATTCTTATTAATTTTTGTTGAAAGGGTTTTTCTTCTGGTTTCAAAGGAATTGTATGCTCAATTAAAGATGTATCATAAGTTTTTAACTTATTGTTGGCTTGATGGGCCCTAACCCAGGTTCAGTGTTAATTAGCCAAGCAAATCCCTACACTATTGGCCCTTTCAAGATCAATCCACGGAGCACGGACTGAAGTCTCACCCGAAACAATATGGGGGGATGCAGGAACCAAGTTTCTGCACCCTGAGATGGCAGTGATGTCACTTTATGCCCTAACCCTTCCTTCATGTAAATCGATAAGACTTTTAGGGTTTATCGATATACTTCCCTTAGTCATCCTCTAAACCTCCGCGAAGGTCTATGACTGTCTTTCACATACCCAAAATAGGTGATTTAGACACTTACGTGCCTCTGTAATTACTCTTACTCCTATATTTACCCAGATTAGCTTAAGTAGTGGATAAATTCAACATGCATTATGATTATCTTTGTGTAAACAGATATTCTTACTTGCAGTCATATAACAAAGTAAAACACATAGATTCGTGCATCAATACAGTATTAAACTCATAAACCCAGTAATCAACATAACATAATCACATGCATTCATAACATAAGTAAAATTTCTTATGCAGGTAATTCCAGAAGAATTCCCTTTATTGATGTTCAAATATCCTTTATAGACTCTAACTCCCCCGCGCACAAAGCTACAAGGTTCCATGCACTCAGTTGTGGACTTCTACCCTAGGCCTCTATGCACATAGCTTTAGAGCCTCTTTCGTATGCTAAGACTCTTCACTCTTAGCTCTCACAAACCCATTACATCAATGAATATTGAAAATGTCATATCTAAATTGAACTAAACGTTCCTTAAACTCTTCTAAGGCTTCCCTTTATATACAATCCCATGGTCTGCGTAACAAGGGTGGATCTCATGAAGACCACACAAGTTACATAAACTAAGGGTGGAAACCCTTGATGAGTCTTTACATCTTCACTCTCTGTGACCACAAAATGCGGAGACTTATACAGAACTTGAGCTTTTAACCCTAAAATTGACCCTAGGGGACCTATTCCCAATAGGCCCCCAACACAAATAGGGTGACTCTCCCCCGAGTCACTCTGCTGGTGTAGATATCTTGCTGCGAAGACCTCCCAGGTCCACCTGTACTACTGCAACCTCAGTGATACACTACATCACTACCTACATAACTTACTCGACTAGCTACTCCGTTGCTGGTCCTGCACTATCTGCCTATATCTTATGTCGTGTTTCCTATAGACTAGCCAAGTTTCCTTCAATGGTGGTCATGATCACATCACAATGGCTTCACTAAATGAATCTGTGACATAGCATGTGCATTCGTGACATACTAAAAAAATACCCTTAATTTGACTACATATTGGAAAATACCTCTAAAAATCACATTAGTTAACCCCCTACCAATATGAACCCAATGCATATTACCAATTTAGAAAACCCCTACTTTCACTAGATATTGTAGGTATCCATTTTTCCATTAACATTTTTTATACCCCTTTATATTTTTCATTAACTTTGAGCTCCATTTTTTACACCTACCAATATAAAAAACCTTTACCCCCTATTACGTGCTCAATATATTATGTCATTTTTTCCTCAATATATATACCCCAATATCAATGCACGTGGTATGGTATTTCTCTACCAGTGAAGCCCCCATGGAGCACATAGGCTTCATCTAGACAAGGCCCCAATCTGACCTTCAATATTGCCTCCTTGTGCTATGTTGCATCCACCTATTCTTTTGATGCCTTCGCTTCCTGCAGCTTCTCCAATCTCTATGTGATGGTGATAGTACATGTTGTCACTTTGACCTTGTCATACTTTTACTGCAATTCCCTTACCTCTTTTTCTAGCCATTGCATGTTGGGATCTTCTTGCAGGTTGGTAACTACTTCGCGCAATTTCTCAAAGAGCGTAGTGCAATCCTTTACTGCAGAATCCACTCCGGAAAATGCATCCTTGACAACTTCTTTGCGCTGCTCTCTGACTTTTATTCGAGTTGAAGGCTGGGCCCTCAACTCGAGCTCTGTGATCTTAATGTTCAGCTCAAACAGAACCGTAGCCATCTCTATGCTTGCATCGCACACACCTGCAACGAGCTTCCAAATTATGTCATCGACTTGTGCATATTGTGGGATATTCAAGTTCAGAAACATTCCATAGGCCTCAGCTAGCACAGTTGTGGTGCGCTCATTCTTCTCTGTGATCTCCTTCAGGAGATCAACTGCAGAAGTCTTTTCTACGAACATCTAGGAATTGTTGACCTTCTGCTCGCTGATCATATTTAGCGCGTGCTTCTCTCTGGCTCGAAGTTCCGTGATCACACCACCTTGTAGGGTGTGAAGGGATTCACATGGAAGAGCGATCAAGTTCAACCCAACATTCTTGAGAGCACTGAGGGTGGCCTTGTCAGCTTCCACCTCTGTAGTCAATGCTCTGTCCGGTAGCACGACGGCCCAAAGATCTAAGGAGCGGACCATCTCCTCTGCTTTTGAGGTCCCATGCACTAAGCTAGTTGATGTCATGCTGCGTTGTCCCACACTGGTCTACACTTGAGTGGCCTGGATCTGCAGCTCATGCAGACCCATCTTAATGGCGACCAAGGCTTGCTTTTGCTGCTACTCAAACTGTTGCATTAGTTCTACGGTTACATCCGTCACTATGTCCTCGATATCATTCAAATAAACTTCAGTCAAAGTGATCAGGTTAAGTGATGGTTTGTTGGCCTTGGACTTCTTCTGAGACCCTACTTTTTCCTGCTACTTAGTGTGCTTAACCTGGAGTGGAGTAGTCTCTAGGTTTGCACCTCCCTGTCCTGATCGCTGCTCTTCTTCCTCCGTCTGTGACGAAGGAGACTTCCGACATCTGTCAAAGAAACACTCTTCCTGTTCTTCTTCCTCCTCTGCCTGCTTCTTAGTAGTGCACTCTGCTTTAGATTTTCCTTCAGCCTCCTTTTTCCTTTTGTCGGCCAACTGCTGCATCTTCATCTGGGCCTCTTCCTTCTTTTGCTTCACGGTGGACTTACTAGACCCAACTGACAAGTCTGAGGCCCTACGCCAATCTGATGGCCAACTCTTTAGGATCACTAGGATTACATCGCCCATTTCCAGGTATGGAAGATCATACCCTTTTTTTCTAGGGGTCCTTACACGCTCGGATGGAAACACAGTGGAAGTTTGCTTCGAAATCCACATATCTTGACAACTGTAAAGACTGTTGGGGATAATCTCAGTTTGCGGTTTATAATGGCACAAATTTTTTCCTCGATCAACACCCAAAATATTTAGCATCCTTGACCCTCACGGCGTCCTTGGTGGCCTAGAGCAAAACGAACTTGCTGCTTCTGGTAGATCTGATGCGACCAGAGGAAATTGGCTATCCTCCGATAATTCCCATGCAACTAGCATAATTGAGAGTAAGAGCCAGGCATAATGGAAGGTCTTACTCTCATCTTGTCCTTCTCTTCAGTTCATGACGAATTCACCACAGAGGTAGCACCCCCAATCAAATTGTATGCCCTTCGCGCACTAGGCCTCTAATGACACAACAAGTGATGACACTTCATCTACGTGACACTTCCTCATTATTTTCTTGGCCAAAATCTGGTTGCTGACCTTAATTGCGGGGTTGGTTATGCTAGAAATTGAGTATCCACGTGGTTTCTTAGTGAGCTTGAATTTGTCCTTCATTCTCACGGCAAGGTCGCGCTTGTTGTCTTTCCGCCAAATGCCATGGCTAGATTCAACTTTGAATGTGGTAGCAATGTGACCCTATGGATCAACATATCTGTGATGGCTAAGGGTTCTCCTAACCACAGGCACCCATTGTGCACTAATCATAGCAACTGTTTGATCACCATCAAGATTATGGGCATGCGGTTTTAATGCGGCACCCATAGCATGTTTAACAGTCCTCCCTTGTCCACTCCTTTAATCCACTGTGTTGCTCCAGCGCAATGACACAGGAAACTTTATAAATCACACAGGTAATAAAGGTATCAGTCACCAAGTGAAGAATCGCTTTGTGTCCACCAAGTCCCAATCCTCCAGCTTGAGAGCGAGAATTCACGCCAAGCGCGACCCTTCAAATGTGATCTAGTCTTGCAGCAACAGGGTATTTGGCAAACATTTCCCCACATCTAGGTCCCTTAGGACCTTCAACCTACCCTGGCGTGGAGTGATGTACCCAGGCAGCTTTGAGATAGGGTCTACACCCTCAATCTCAATTTCCTTTGCACCCATATATATATCTCTGGCACCCTCCTTAGATTCTAATTCTACCACCTTGCCTTTCTCCTGTGTGGTGGGCTTTTCCTTCTAGTGCTTTCTTGGTGACTCGCGCACTAGATGTGTTGCTTTCTGCTTATCCTTCTTTGTCTTTGGACCCTCTTTGGGTGGTCTAGATCTTAGCCTGGGTGACCTTTATGATTTTGGCACTTCTGTGGGCACTTCTACACTTGCAATCTCAGGGGAAGCTCCCTCGGATGCCATCGATTCTCCAGCACTTCCAGTTTCCATGAGTCCTGAAACGAGTTTAGTAAGAAGCTCTTGGGTTGCTTTAGGAAACTTGTCAAATACTGAACTAGCCACCAAAGTTTCGAAATTCTCAAGGTTCATGCACACTTGATAGCTCAAAACCTCAATTCGCATAATGCAAATTGTTTTTTATTGGGCAACCATCTGTAATTTATAGGCGAATTCAAATTTGAATTCGATCATTCCCCCCAAAATTGATCTGAACTAGTTTCTTAAACACTCTTAAGGTTCCCTGAACTCTGTAAAACTCATACCAAAGTTTCAAAGTATTATGGATGTCGAAGCTTATTAGAAATTATCTCTGAACAATGGAAATTTGTGGTCAACACGGAACAATGATGACCCTCGGTCAAAGCGCGTAGACCGTTGACCCATGGTGACCACGCAGTGGCACAAATTGATAAATGGGAGGTCAAATCCAAAAATAGAGGCAGTTTCTAATATGCGATTAGCGCTAAAGTGCTAATCGCACATCACAAGGCATTGCCCTCAGTGAAGGAAGGTGCCCAAGCACTCGGTCACGAGGAAAAGCATAAAACTGTATGAAATTTTCGATTCTGTCAAAAGGCAGGTCCTGCGCTAAAACTGACAGGATATTGGAAGGGCTTCAAGCGGTAAGCAAGTTCGATCGAGTCCAGCCCGATGCCATACACTCGGTGACATGCGTCCAGCAGATGAGAGAGAAAACTCTCACATCGCGCGTGTAAAGGTCATGCTACTTACCCACGCGATATGGACAAAAACCGTAGGGTCTAGAGGCTCCAGATCAATGGCGAAGAAATGATTTGATGGATGATTGGATTCAATGGGGAAATAGGCTGAGTCATATAAGATTTGAGGTCTGGCATGACCGATGAGTTGGCAGAGGAATCAGTTTCGCGGGCAATATTGGAGCAATGGAAATAACAAGTGTTAAAAAAGAACTAATACTCAGTTCATGAGAAAGCAAGTGGCCACCTCTCTATGAAGCATTACACAATGATTATGACACAAAGCAGGGGAATTCAAGTGGACAGAGGCAGGAAATCCAGATAGCTAGGAAGCAGAAACGGACAGTCAGGGAGCAGATTGGCTTTAATCCATTGACAGACAAAGAGTAAAGGAAGCACAAAAAGAGAAGTAGAAAGCCGAAAGGAAAGAAAGAAGTGAATTGTAGAGAACAGAGAAGCCGAGATGACCTGCAGAGCAAAGGCAACATTGAGCAGATAGAGATAGAGAGAGTCTGAGAGTCTGTGAACTCCAGATAAGGGTTGAGAGGCCCAAGAAACTCCTATGTGTATAATTGGTATGAGTACCATATTGGACTCATACCACTAAAACTAGTTGAGGTCGAGATTCAGTAAGGGGAGTCTGTGTACTCTAGAGACTTGGGGAATCCAAGTACAATCCTATTGATCATCATCTATCAAAGTGAGACTCAAATTCAGCTCCTTATTGTAAAAACTATGCTTTAAGACACAATAGAAAGGCCACCACTGAAGGTTGTACTAGGAGATGTAGCCCAGGAGCATTGGGTGAACTCCTTATTAAATTTGTTGTGTTTATGTGTTTTCTTATTGTGTTCTCTTACTATTTAAGTGTCTGTGTATTTCAAAATCCTATCGATCTGTTGCATAAAATAACATAGACACACCCCAACACTTGAGTCTGTAATACCTTCATTATTTCTCTGAGGTCATTTATGGGTGATTTCAGATCAAGTGGTATCAGAGCTCTAGGTTGTTAAGGTTAGACAATCGTGTGTGGGATTTTGTTGTTGAATGCTAACTAGATCAAAGCTTAAATTAGGAGAAGGAGAGTTGGTTGAAACTAATCTGGAAATTGGAAGAGTCTATCCTCAGAAGAAAATGCCAGAAGAAAGTCCCTTGGGACCAGACCCCCAATTTATAGATAGTTTCCCGGCCATCAGGTCCATGGTAGAGGAAATGTATAGGGACTTTAGGAAAGATAAAGATGAAGATTCTTCAGGCTCCAAACAAGATAAAGGAGAATAAGAGTCACTCCTTCATGACCACTCAAAAGGCAAAGGGAAAGAAGAAAACTTTCTCACACTTCCTAATAGCCCTGAACATAAAAAGAAGACATCTTTGATTAAATTAGATGTTAAATTTGATTTACCAATATATGATGGAGATTTGAATGGAGAGAAGCTAGATAATATTGGATCAGATAGATTGATGTTTATTACAGATTACAGAGTATCGACTCAGAAAAGAGTAAGATTCAGCTGGCCAGCTTATGCCTCAGAGGCACTGCCTTGGTATGGTGGGAAGGCAGGAAACAAACTGACATGAAGAAACATGGTAAGATTCTTTCCATCTGGAGTGATTTTGTTTCTTCAAGCAAAAAGTAGTTCTATCCACTAGCTTACATGTAGCAAGCCATGATGAGCTGGAAAACTCTTCGCCAATTGAAAGCAAAAAGTGTACAAGGTTACACCCAAGAATTTAGGAAAAGAGATTTGATTCTAGGAATTTCATTAGACTCACCTGAGACTCTTTTGAAGTACATAGGTGGTCTACACAGCTACATGATGCACACTATCCTCATGTTTAATCCCACTAGTATAGATGAGGTATCTGTTTAAGCTACACATCTGTAAGCTAGAGGAAAGAATGGGAACCCAAAAGTTGGGGGATCATCCAAGCCCATTGCAAGCAAGAATAAGGAGAAAAGAAAACAGAAATAGAAAGAGAGGAAGGCTAACACTGCACAGAAAAGCAAGTCTTCATGCACTCACTATAAGAAGGATGGGCATGATGATGAGCAATGTTGGATTCTGCATCCGGAGCTGAGACCTAAGAAGTTCAAGGGCAAGAAGAAGAAGACTGGTACAACTATTCATAAAGATTTGGGGTCAGACTCAGGAGATGAAACAACCATTGCAGCCATAGGTATAAAAGGTAAAAATTATGAAGCATCTACTAGTAATTCTACACAATCTACTAATAATGAAGAAAATTAGAGAAAAATACACGAGCTTTTCCATATTTGAGTTATTTCCAAGCATCAAAAGATTGATACTTTGTTTGATAGTGGCTCACAAGTAAATTTAATTTCTGAAGCAATTGTAAAGAAGTTGGGGTTACTGACTATACCTCACAAGAAACAATACCCATTAGGTTGGTTAAGTGATAAAGCACAACTACAAGTAACTAGACAATGTAAACTTAAGTTTTCTTTTGGGTTAGCATTTGTAGATGAGGTTGAGTTAGATATAGTTCCTTTGGATATATGTGGAATTGTTTTAGGAAGTGCCTACTTGTATGATAGAAAATCTATTTTCTATAGAGCTGAGAAAAAGTATCTCCTCGTTAAAGATGGAATCGAATATATTGTAAGAGATCATAAGCTCAAGAATAATTATACTCTTATAAACTTAGGGCAGATGAAATGAATTGTAAATTCATGCAAACAATTTTTACTGATGGTTGTAAAGGAAAAGAAACCTGATAAAACCAATGTATTTGAGGGCTGTGATGCTAAAAAACAAGTTGATTTAGAAAAAGTTGTTGTAGAATATGATAAGTTGTTTCAAGAACCAAAATGTCTGCCACCCAAAAAGTCAATAGTGCATGATATTAATTTGCAGCAAGATGCTCCATTGCCTAACATCAGAATGTAAAGGTTTTCTGCTTTAGAGAATCTAGAAATCAAGAAGTAGGTGCAGGAGTTTCTCGAGAAGGGGTTCATTAGATGTAGCACATCACCATGTGGGTCTCCAATCATTTTGGTGAAAAAGAAAGATGGCTCGTGGAGAATGTGCATTGATTACCTAGCACTGAATAAGATAACAATAAAAAATCGTTATCCCCTTCCTCGCATAGATGATATATTAGATCAGTTAAAGGAAGCTATTTGTTTTTCCAAGTTAGACTTGCATAGTGGATATCATCAGGTCAGAGTTGCAGAACAAGATGCATGGAAGACTACTTTCAAAACAAAGCAGGGATTGTATGAGTGTTGGTTATGCCTTTTGGCTTAACTAATGCTCCTTCTACTTTCATGAGAATAATGAATGATGTACTCAGAACTTTTCTTGATGATTTTGTTATTGTATATCTGGATGACATTCTTATATTTAGCAAAATGTGGGAAGAACATTTAAAGCATGTTAAGCAGACACTAGATGTTTTGAAAAGAGAAAAACTTTATGTTAAACTCTTAAAATGTGAATTTGGAAAAACATCTTTGAATTATTTGTGACATATAGTAGGGGGTGGTGAATTGAAGATAGAGCCCTCTAAGGTGGCAGTCATTGTAAACTGGCCTAAACCCAAATCTGCTACAAAAGTTAGAAGCTTCTTAGGAGTAGCACAATATTGGAGAAAGCTCATTTATAACTTTTCCTTAATTGCAAATCCCTTACATGCTTTAATAGGATTGAACAAGGTGTTTCAGTGGGTAGGCAAACAACAGAAAGCCTTCGACACATTGAAAGAAAAGATTAGTATAGCACTAGTACTAGCACTGCCCGATTTTCAAAGACCATTTGAGATCCAAACGGATGCCAGTGACTATGCCATGGGAGTAGTGTTGATACAGCACAATAAACCCATATGTTATCATTCTGAGACATTTAATTCTGCAGTAGTTAATAATCCCACATATGATAAAGAATTGCATGCATTAGTACAGAGTGTGAAAAAATGGAAACATTACTTAATGGGCAAAGAGAGTTATACATATTGATCATCAACCACTTCAATATCTACACTCCCAAACTAAGTTGAAGCAATCAAGACACTATAGATGGATGGGTTTTCTACAACAGTTTCATTTAATCATCAGATATAAAAAGGGCATACACAATAAAGTTGTAGATATGTTATCTAAACCAATTATAAATGCATCTACTATACTTAAGCATAACTCAGTATTGCATGAGAGCTACATTGAAAAATATGCTCAAGATATAGATTTTAAAGATGCATATGCAACTTTAAGTGAAGGCAAACGAGTAGAAGAATTGGATTATCACATTAAGGACCAACTCTTGTATCATTGTGGGAAGCTATGCATTCCACAAACTGAAAGAGTAAAGATAATTTGAGAAGCACACACTTCTCTAATATCAGGTCACTTTGGGGTAAGTAAAACGGTTGCACAACTGCAAATATTTTGTTATTGGCCAAAAATGAATGAGACAATTTCTAGATATGTAAGAGGGTGTACCATGTGTGCTAAAAGCAAGCCCAACAATAGAAAACTGGGCTTGTACACTCCACTACCAGTTCCTTCTCATCCTTGGGAAAGTATTTCCATGGAATTTGTTGGAGGACTACCTAAATCTAGGAAAGGTCATGACTATTTATATCTTGTTGTGGATAGGTTCAGTAAAATGTATGTTTTGATACCTTGTAATAAACAGATTACAGCTGAACAAACTGCAAAGTTGTTCTTTCAACATGTATGAGTTCATTTTGGATTACCCACTTCCATTGTATCTAATCAAGACACCCAATTTGTTGGGAAGTTTTGGTTGAGTCTATGGGAACTGATGGACACCAAACTGAAGAAAAGAATAGCCTTTCATCCACAAATAGATGGCTAGACAAAAGTGGTCAACAGGACAGTGATCCAGTTGCTCAGAGGCTATTGCAGCAAGCATCCCAAACTTTGGGACGAACATTTGTGTTATGTGCAGCATGCTTACAACCGAGCGAAACATTATTTGACAGAGAGATCTCCTTTTGAGACCTGTTTTGGTTTCGCACCAAGGTCTCCCTTGGATTTTTTCTTTGGTAAAGACATCGCAGTTGATGGACATAGTGATGTGGACAAGGTAACCAAGTTCACTGAACAAATCTAAGAGATTCACCAGGTAGTACAGGAACAACTAGAGAAGAGCCAAGCCAAATACAAGGCAAGGCCTGACAAGCATCATACGGAGCATAGTTTCCAAGTTGGTGATCAAGTTTTGTTTTATATCAGCAAAGAAAAAATGCAAGGTGAAGGTAAAAAGCTAAAGCCAATAAGGTATAGACCTTTCAAGATACTTGAGAAAATTGGGGAGAATGCTTTTCGCCTTGATTTACTAGCTTACATGCACATCTACTCAGTCATTAATGCAGACATCTTGAGACTATTTGAACCTTAATTAATTGAAGATCCCAAAGAGAAGAGTCAACTACCTTCTATTGATGATCTGTTACCTGAATATCTGAATGAATTGCAAGAAGACACAGTTCTGGACAAGAAGGTGAGGACGATGCGTAGGGGAGATGTTGAGTACCTCAGGATTGGACTCAAGGGTTCAAGGCCAAGCAGTAGAAAATGGATAGAGATTGGACAAGTGAGACAACTATACCATCACTTAGTCAATGCTTGAAAACCAACTTTTGGTGGTACAAAAGCTTTTTCAGTGGGAAGGTCGTGATCTGAATTGGATCCTTAAACACTCTTAAAGTTCCTTGAACTTTATAAAACTCATACCGAAGTTTCAAAGTATTATGGATGTCGAATCTTATCAGAAATTACCTCTGAACGATTAAAAGTTGTGGTTAGCATGAAACAACAAGGTCCCTCGGTCAAAGCATGCAGACTGTTGGCCCATGGTGACCACGCACTAGCACAAATTGACAAACGGGAGGTGAAATCCAAAAACAGAGGGAGTTTCTTCCGTTTTTGTAGATGATTTCAGATTCATAACCCAACATCTTTGTGACCCACTTTTGTTGCTCTTAAAAGGATAATCTTTGTTCTAGAACGTATTTAAGGCTATCATGATCAGTTTTTACCTTGAAGTGTCTTCCCATTAGGTAGGGCCGCCATTTATTAAGTGCACGTAGTATTGCCAACATTTCCTTCTCATAAATAGCTTTGTCTAAAAACTTTCCCTTGATTGGACAACTTTCAAAAGCAATGGGTCTTTCATCTTACATTAAAATAACAGCAATTCCATATCTTGAAGCATCACATTACACAATAAAGGTTTTTGTGAAGTCCGGTGTAGCTAAGACCGGTGCTTGGCACATTGCTCCTTTACGATGTTCGAAGGCCTTTGTTGTTATAGGTGCTGCTATTGTCCCATAATTCTTAACAAAATTGTGATAATACCCTGTCACCCTGAGAAATCCTCGCAGATGCTTTACGAATGTGGGGATTTTCCATTCCTTAATGGCTTTAATTTTGCTAGGGTCTAGCTTAACTCCTTCATGAGATACAATATGATCCAGATATTCCACCTCTTGTACTCTAAAGAAACATTTGGATATTTTTGCATATAATTGTTTCTCCTCCAATAGTTGTAGCACCCTGTCAACATGTTCAACGTGATCCTTCCAAGAACTTGTTTGTAGATTAGTATATCATCAAAAAATACTAACACAAATTTTATAAGGAATGGTTTGAAAATGAAATTCATCAAACCTTGAAAATGTAGAAGGTGCATTGGTAAGGCCAAAAGGCTGACCAAAAATTCATAATGACCCTTGTGAGTTTCTAAATGCTCTTTCGGAATGTCTTCAACCTTCATTCTGATTTGATGATATCCTGAACGAAGATCCAACTTGGTGAAGTAAATTGATCCATGCAATTCATCCAGTAATTCATCAATGACAAGAATGGGAAACTTATCTTTAATAGTGAGCTTGTTGAGCTCCCTATAATCCGGAAACATGCACCATGATCCATCCTTCTTGTGCACCAATACTACTGGAGTAGAGAAAGAACTTTGACTAGGTTGAATTATACCAGCCTCTAACATTTCTGCAACCACACGTTCAATTTCACTCTTTTGGACATAGGGATATATGTACATCCTGTTGTTTGGAGGAACACTTCTTGGAATCAGATGAATAGTGTCATCATGATCACAAATAGGTGGGAGACCTTTGGGAGTCTCAAATACCTTGGAATGATTGTCAAAGGCTTTTTGGAGCTTTAAATAAATAGATGATTATGATGTGGAAACATCTAGCAAACATAATTGTGCAATTACAACTCTTTGTTCCTTTCTTAGAAGCTTTGTCACACTGTTAGAGCTGATTATCTTTCCCGGTTTCCCTACAATACCTCATAATTCAACTTCCTTTCCTTTCGCAAAAAAATTTATGAAAAGTTCTTGAAAATTAAAAGCTATTGTACCAAAGGATTGTAGCCATTGGACTCCTAGTACAACATCAGCACCGCCCATTCGAATGGAAAGAATTAAGCTAGTCAATACATATTCTCCCATGGCTAGCTTGAGATTATGGCACTATGTAGAGCAATTTATCGTTCCTCCATTTGTAACCATCAGTTGACACTCTGGTGCTGGATATATTAAGCAATTCAATTCTTTTTCTATCTTACAATGAATAAAATTGTGGGTACTTCCTGAATCAATCAACACTATTACCTTTTTCTTCTTGATTTGTCCTTCTATCTTAATGGTTTGAGGAGTGGTAATTCCCGCCAATGCATTACAAGAAATGGTTGGATTCATTTCTTCTTTATCTAGGCTTTGTTCCTGGAGTATATCCTCTTCTTTTGACCTTTCTTGCTCCTTTTCTTCTTCCTCTTCACAATCTATGTAGAATAGTTTCTTCTCAGCACACTTATAACCTTTAGTGTATTTGCTATCACAACTATAACAAATCCCTTTTGCTATTTTTTCTTCCAATTGTTGCAGTGTCAACCTTATAGGTTGTGGAAGACTAGGGGCAGCAACACTTCCATCTTTATAGCTGTAAGTGGTATGCTTCCTCGTTGCGATAATTTTTCTTTCCATTTTTCTTGCTAACCTTAATGCCTTCTCTAATGAATCAGGTTCCCAAAGGTGAACATCATGTTGGATATTGTCCTTTAAAGTCCCTATGAACACATCAATCCTATGCTCCTCTAGAATATTTTTTACACTTATGTTCAATCTTTGGAACTCCTCAACATGCTCCATTATTGAACCCTTTTGTTTGAGACTTATCAATTGGCTAAAAAAAGTGTTTCTTTTTGTATCCTCATAATCTGTTGTCAATTCTTCTGTAAAAATTTCCCAAGTGATAATTTGTTTACGAAAGAAAAGCCATTGATACCATAGAAACTTATTTGGTTCCAAATATAAAGTTGGAATACATACCTTTTGTGTGTTTTGTACATTATTGAGATTGAAAAATTGCTCCATCTATAATATCCATGTTGTGGGATCCTTGTCATCAAAATTCCTCATATCGATTTTTGGAATATGGTGGGTCTTCGATCCAACATTAGAGTCTATGAAATCGTGATTAACGTTTCTTTTGTTCTCATCATGAGTTTCCTTTACTACCCTTTCACCATTAGTAAGCATTTCTTGTAGAAACTTTGTCAAATATGTCTTCAAATCTGTCTTCAAATCTTCCATGTCTGTCTTCAAATCTTCCATGCCTGTTTTCAAATCTGTCTTCAAATATATCCTTAAATCGTCCATCTTAGCTTCCATGTCATTCATATTAGCTTCTACACCTTTCTTTAAACAATCCATCTTAGCTTCTAAGCCTGTATTTAAACCATCCATTTAGCTTCTACATCTTTCTTTAAACCATCCATCTTAGATTCTGTTACTTTTTTTGCAAGTGACACTTGTTGCACATGGTCTCATAATTTTGATATATCATGTTGCATTTCTTCCTCTTCTTCATGAGTCATGCTAGAGATTTCAAGTTTCTTACTAGGTGTTTGCATTTTCTTTCCTCGGGGCATCAATTACTGATAATAATGCTTTACTATGCTCTTTGAATTCCTTCAAACTAATTTTTCAAACCAAGCTTATGCAAAAATTTTAAAAAAACTACACACCTTTTTTCACTTTGTAGGAGCTTGATATTGAATCTGATGTATCTTTGTAATTTCGGATCATCTAGTTCTGAAATTACGAACTGTGGTAGCCCTCTGTGTCCGCTTTCCAATGCCACCAGTCTGATCCAAATTGGATTCTGCATGGAAGCGTTATGCCAAATCTCCCATAGTGACCTAATTATAGACTAGTCGAGTAGAGCGAACTTGTTCGAGATGCCACGAGTCACTGTTTTGACCTTTGGCTCTGCAAACTATATAAAAGAAACTACAATCCGTCCTCTTTCTGTACCTTCTTACGAAATTTCAATCCAATGCTCAGAGAGAAAGCTATGAAGATTTTCCCCAGGTCATCTTTTAGAATGTAATTTAGGAGTCTGCAAAAAGACCAACTTCCTCAGATCATATCTCTGCAAATATAGTGCAAAAATCTATGAAATTCAGAACTAAGTTTCAGTGCGATTTCATCTCAAATGGGTTTTTTTTTTAGCTTCTCATCACAAAAACAAAGTTATAGTGAAAATGCCATGATGACGTATTTGGAGTAGCAAGACCCTAGAATCCAAAGCTCTGATACCAAATGTTATGAAACTAGCTCACAAAAGGATAGAAAAGATAGTTGAACGCCTTAGAATTAAGCCTCTTTGAGGGGACAACCTCCTTTACATTACACAAATTAACAATTCTTAGATGATTCAAATGATAAAACCTCCTTTCTATATATAGGATTCTAAGGAGTCACAATATAACCGAGCCGACCTAACAATAATAATATAAAGCCACAAAAATAACAATAGAGGGATTCTATGGGGCACAGTAATAACAATATGGGGACAATAGGGGCACAACAATATTAATAAGGGATACAACTACAATAGTAACGGGGTAATGACTAGTATTATAGGGACCTAACACTTTAATGATGTTCATACCTCCTTTACAAACTCTAACTACCCTGTACACACAACTGCAGGGGTTTGGGCACTCAGTTACAGACTTCTACCCTAGGCCTCTGCGCACATAGCTGCAGAGCCTCATTCCTACCCTAAGACTCTTTTCTCTTAGCTCTCATACACCAATTACATCAATGACTCTTCAAAACGCCATATATGAATTGAACTAAAATTGCCTTAGACTTTTCTAAGGCTTCCCTTTTTATACAATCCCATGGTCTACGAAACAAGGGTGGATCTCATAAAGCCGACACAAGTTACATAATCTAAGGGTGGAAATCCTTGATGACTCTTTACATATTTTCTCTCTGCGACCACAAAATGTGGAGACTTTACATTATTTATACAAAACTTGGGCCTTTAACCCCAAAACTTGGGCTTTTAACCCCAAAATTGACCCTAGGGGACCTGTTCCCATCACTTATTATAAGACCATGGCAAAACATGTTTGTCATTTTTAAGAAGATTCATGTATTTGATTTTTACATCCAGAGGCAAGGTTGATGACAATTTAACGTTTCTCACTTCATTTATAGTCCCAATATTGCATTCTTGGATTTCTTCTTTAGGTGAGCTAAACAAGGGGTTTTTGGAGACATCATTATTATTAAATAGTTTTTCCAATGGAACTAACCCCTTGGGAATAAAATTATTAGATAATTGAATGATATCATGATCAAGAATTTTAGGACTCAATGAAGTTTTTGGGATTTGTGAAATTGATTCTTAAACATCTTTTTGATCTTCTTCAATTTGCATATTTGAGAATTCATCAATGACTTGAAGAAAAGAGTTTAATTGTTCATCATCCTAAAAAATATGCCATTGTTTAAGGTTATCAGTAATTTATGGTCTATACTTGACTTGAATGTGGTATTCCAACAATACTGGCTGATGGATTTTGAAAGAGCTTGCTGAGACAATGAGTGAATCAATGTGCATATTCTCATCTATGGGTATAACTGTTATGTTAAATCCTAGGAATAAATTTTCAATTGTGTCCCAAACTTGATTTCTATATGACCTAAGTCTTGCATGCTTTGTTTGACATAGGTTTCTAACCTGCTTCACTATTAGCTCAGAATCAAAAAAGACACTCAATTTTTGAGCCTTTAGACTCTTAGTTAGTTGAAGACTAAGAAGAAAGGCCTCATACTCAACCACATTATTGGTGACTTCAAATGCAATTTTACATGACTGAGTTATGTTTTCTTTATTTGGTGAAAGTAAAATGATTCCTGTCCCTGCTCCTTCCTTAATGGGCAAGAGCCCTCAAAATATAGCTTCTAGATATCTGATTCTACAATATTAGGTTTGGAAACTATATTTTCAATGGCAAGTTGAGTGTTTGATGAATTTTGTAAGGACAACTGAAAGCAACCAAAATCCTGATCGACTGCATAGGTAAGGTGATTTTTTTCTTGATCAGACCTACAAACAGTATGGAGGGATCTGAATTCCTTATATAACCTTAAATGTTCACCTCCATAGACTGGAATAGTAGAAAAAGACATGTCCATCTGAAGTGATCCTTCGATTTTAGCACATCGTGATCTAGACAGGAGCATGCTAAACTTGGCAGGAATATCAGTGACAACTATGTCTAAAACTATACTCTTGATAGGTATTTGGGCTAAGTTCACAACTAAGTATTTGATTAGTCCTAGGCATGGTAATTTCTTTGAATCAAAGGTGTAGAGATCATGATAAGAACGAGTAACTTGTAACTAAAGCTGGTCCATAATTACTTTTTGCATAAGGTTATGAGAAGCTCTAGAGTCCAACATGCATTTATACAAAAGGGTGTTATGGACCTTTCAAGTTACATAAAATGGTGGAAATATCTCATCAATCATATCAGAACTAGGGCCAAACACTATTGAGGGTTTTTCATCTTCCAAACTAATAAGATCTCCCTCAACATCCACACTAGAGGATTGTACCCATTTAGACACTTGATTTTTATGACCAGGGTTTTTGGAAAGTTCACCTAAAGGGATATAAATCTTGACCCTTTCCAATTCCTTTTCAATATTGAAAGTTATCAAAATGGTCTTATCATATGGAAAGGTTTTGGTAGATGAATCTGCAGTTTGAGTTGTTGCATTTTGTGTTTGAATAGATTTGGTTGCAGGTTCAATTATAGTGGTAGATTTTGTTGGTCTACCTAGGCCTAATCTAGGTCTTAGATGATATCTTTTGTTTAACTCTACAATTAAAAATTTAGAAAATGCTTGATATTTTGAAAGTTGAGCATCTCCTTGTTTTTTTTCAAAAGACTCGAGGAAGATGAAGGAATTATTCCCATTTGTATTGTTGAAGAATCAACATTATTGATATCTTCAATGATTAAAGGACCTGTATCTTGTGGTTGCTGATCATCAATCAACAAAGGTGGTTGAATGTTTTGATCAAAACCTGGTCTTTGAAGGGTCTACATTTGAGAAGCTCTTTGAAATGGAGTTTGAGATTGAGGTCTGACAACATTTTGTTGAGTAGTTTTAGGTTGTGATTCAATTTTAGAAATCCTATTAGAAAGGTTTCTAAGTAAAGATGTAATTTCATCAATTTTCTGATCTTCAAGTTTATATTTGGAAGAAGATGAATCATCAATTCTATCTTTTAATTTTCTTTCTTCTTTATCTTCTTCAGCTTTAAATTTGTCAGAAGAGAACCTCTTAGCTTCTACCTCTATAACATCTGTTTGCATGTCTTCCAATATAATAGATACCATTTCTCTCAGCATGACTATCCCTTTGTTTTTTATTACCCTTTGTTCCTCATTTAGGAACACAAACCTCTTCTAGTTTCTCAAAATGAATCCTGGATTGGCCACAACAGTTTATGCAAAATAATGACTTAAATAGAAAATTTCTAGAAAATGTACCATTTCTGCTCTATTTTTTTCATCTATCTTCACTTTGATTTTTCAATATGATACACTTTTACTTATATTCTTTCATCTGGTACACTTTTACTTTGATGGGATGTCAATATCCTTTACTGTGTTTTTACTTTTACTGTACATTTTAACCTTTTACTATGTATTTCAAAAGTAAATTATTTAGTTTTTTATATGTATCAGCATATGGTAATGGATATTGATCAACTTTCTGTATGTTTGATCTGTTTGTCTTTTGAATGTATGCTCTGTTTGGTTCCTTTGTTTTAACAATCAATATGTCCATGTGCATGATTTCTTTCTCTGTTCTGTCTATAACTATTTTCTTCTTCTGAATGAAGGTTTTTTAATAGATTTCCTTATCGAGTCTTGGAGTAAACAGGTTCTATGACTAGTATCAGAACTATTTATCCAAGCTCTAGTCTTCGGCTAATTATCTACAAAATTCAACAATTATTAAGAAAACACAGGCCAACTAGAAAGCCATTTGATGGATTTATTTGCATAGGGATGCCAGGGGAACGAGTCATGGCAACGTTTTGAATGTAATCGAAGGTTGAATTGTGTTGTAGAGGTTCAGGGTGGCCGCGAAGGGTTTAACGGGTTTTTACTGTGAAACGAAAAAATGAATGAAAATGAGGGGTTTCATGGTTTTAAGTGTTAACAGGAAAATTTTTAAATATGGTGCAGAAATTCATATTCATGAATAATGGGTGGTTTTTGGAGTTGGTGGGGAGGCTGTATTAGAGGTCGTCACACTGCTTATGAGGCAAAGGCAGTTTTTAGGAGGGGTCACCCTATATACTCCAGCGCTTGACATGTAACCTTCGGGGGGCCGGGGAAAAACAACTTTATTGGGTAGATAACAATCACCCATCGGGCGCGACTGATATGTTCGTGCGCCATTTGATTTGGGTGCAAATGATTGGATGGTCATCGGTTGGCAAACTAGCGTGGAAGAAATCGACAAAGGTTTAGGGGGGCCTAGGGGCTTTAATTACGGTGGATTGTCATTATAGCTAGGTTAATCACGAGGTTAGGGGATCAGGTGGAACTTAAATGACGGGATTAACTTAGGTTTACCGAGATTTGGTAAATTAAGTGGGTTTTGTTGGGATATGGAGTAAATTATATAGTTTATATTAAAACTAAGGGTGAGAATATTTATATAGGAGATTTAATTAATGTACGAGAAAAAGGTATTTTGGGATTTATATAATTAAGTTAAAAATTAATATGAAATTGGTAGAGTGAATATACCCTTAAGCATAGTAAATGCAATTTTGCACATTTTACATACAGTTAATATTTGGGATAAATTGTTTCTTGTGGGTTTTTTTTTTAGTGAAAGGGACTTTAACATGGTGTTATTTACTTTTTCCTAGGTAAATGAAGTTTAACCTTAGGAAAAGCAATTTTCTTAGGATAATGAGGGGAAATTAAGGGAGATGAATTTTATGAAGGGGATTCTAACTCTTGAGGTCCATAAGTCATTAAGCTGGGGGTCTGGTCCCACCAAAAGTCAGAGAAATGCTCTGAACCTCTTTGACTTGAAGGATTAAAAGTAGTAGAACATGCTTGTGGGTAGAAAATTAGTAAGTATAGGGGAAAAATTACTGAGGTGGAGTTAATTAAATTAACTTGTAAATCTTTGCTTTGCCTTCATAATTGATCATACATATTAGCACATATGTCTAAGCATGATGAAAGTGTTTTGATCCAATCAACTTTACACGTCAGCAAACTTTCTTTTACTTAGCCATTTACTTACCCTAACATTTTTTCTTCATTTTATTTGGGTGCATTCAGACTAGCAAACCCTTATCATCCATTTTTATTTTGAAAAGTAATCTATATAATTATAACCTTATATCATCCAAGGGCTCAAATTAAACTGATGAGATCCTTTTATTTTCTCTACCTATCTAATGATCTCCCAAGATTAAATTGTTTGGTCAGATTTTATCTTCTAACTATAAACATAAAATTCAAATCATGAAATAACCAAGATTAAATAGTTTGATTACCATGGATTGTGACATGAATAACAAGCTGCATAGAATCATTATTATGCATAAAAGTAAATAGAGTGGCATTTAGACTTGCACACTTTCATGGTCTATTTTTGTTCTTGGGGTTCATATATTTTCATTTTTTGACCTTCTCTTATTGTTTTCGTCCTTTGATATTTCTTTTAGGACATACCCTCTTTAGATTTTTTAATTTTTAATATGGAAAACATTTGTAGAAAGCAAAGGTATGTACAATATTACAAGGCTTAACCTTAGTCATTCAAAACTATGACTCTTACTGGTATAGGAACCTAAGAGTGGCTCCACTTGTGGATTGCATCTTCTGAAAAGATGTCGAGAACTAATGAAGATCAGTGGCCTTTGACTTAAGACTATGGTTACCTTGTAACTATTCTTTTGTGATTTTTTCCTTATTGTATAATCTCTGTGACTGAAAGTCTTGAACTGCAATCATAGCCTTTTCTACAAACTGAAATCTGACACATGTTGTACTGAAATCTGATCTGAAATGAACTTGCTGCTGAAAAACTATATTTAATCAAACTGAGATCCTACCTACTTACTGTAATCAGCTGTTCAACTACTGCTTAGGTAAAATGAAATGGCGAGTGCAACCATTAAAGCATCATATATATCGGTGGATTTTACTGCTTGTGCTTGTTTGTGATTAAAACTGAAGTTCTACAGCCCAATATAACCTTCTCAACCAATGAGAAGATAAGGAAATACATGATTTCCTTTGTGGACTTAAAAATATGTACAAAAGGATCTTCCAAAATATATACACTCTTGTTCAACTAATTTAAGCAACTGTACAATTGTTTTGGATGGCCTCCATGCCATGAAACTGAAATGTCACTTTCACCTTTATCACCCTGCGTATTTTCAAACAAGCTTTGTGATGATATTTCTTCTGATTGAAATGTTTGACTGATGAAACCTTTATCATCTTGATATTGAATCTGGTTGTTGGTTAATGAAGAATAATTCTGATTGCATTCACTTTCCAGCCCATCGATTATGGGATCATGAAAAACTTGGAAGGATTGTTGCAACTTATTACTCATAGGTTTGAATGGGACTTCACAAATTTCTACAAGTTGCTTATCCTTTTCTTTAGAGTTTTCATACCACATTTCCTTTAAAAACTGAAATGATTTAGAACATAGTGATATATAACTTTCCTGCATTATTTGATAAGGTGTTTCAATGGAATTTGACAATTGTACTTGTGAAATTGAAGGATCTTGATCATGAATTTTATTGTCTTCTTTGTTGTTAATGTCAATACCTAAAGACTATTGTTTTTTATTTCTTTAAAGTTTTCTCTAATGAACTGAAATGAAACGAAACAAAGAGGCAAATAAGCTTCACTTATTTCCAAATTTTCTGCACTTTCTTCTTCACTATCATAGATGATATGAATAAGATGGTCACTATTTTCAAGCTGTTGAAACTGAATTTCTTTATTTCCCAAACTAGTTTCTGATTACTCTGTAAAATTAGTTTGGATTTTAAAAACATAATTACCATCATACTAATCATATTTAGGCAAATCATTAAAATAAGTAATGTCATCAAATATACACATTAGATCAGCATATTGCCTCTCCACATATTGCTCTATAAATCTATATTTTGATCTATGGTAGTTTGAATTAGCAGGAATTTGTTCATGGCTATCAACCTCTTCTTTTTATGAAATAAATGTGTCATGGTGATCTTGAAAAAAAAAATTATCTTTCATTATGATCTTCTATATCCTTTCCTCTATTTTTCTTACCAAAATGTCGAGTTTTACCTCAGCAATGTTGTTCTTCTCCGCTTCTGCTTTCAAATTTTCTCTTCTAATTTGCAGATTAACTTCTACATCTACTGCAATGTTCTACATCTGTTCTAGTGTTGAGGGGTTTCTTTCTCTTAGCTGGAATTCTATCTCTGGATCAAATGCTTTTGGATAATGCAAGAGAGCTGAATCAGAAGGTCTTATATTTGATGGCATTGAATAATAGATTTGAGTAAATATGTCAGAAAATTGTTGTATTGTTTCATTTGGCTATCTTTTTAACTGATTATATTCTTATATGATAAAAAAAATATTTACTTTGATTATCCATCTATCAAGGAAAAATTTGACAAAATGCTGGAAATCTGAGATGCTTGCAATAAGTAGATTCTTGAAAAAACTCTTTACTCTACTTTGCAAAGAGAGAGCAAAAAGCTTGATAATAACATCATCTTCATAAATCTCAAATAAGTGCAGATAATTCTCAAAACCTTGAATATGTTTTTGGGCAGTGATACCATTCTCTCCTTCAAACCTAGGGAGATACTTGTAATAATTGTCAGGGAAAGCATGGAATGTAGGATGTAAGATGAGTGGCTTATATCTATTAGGAACTTTATAAGGTATAGGAATATGAACAACAATTGTATGATTAGTCTTGATTGTTTGATTCTCCTCAATTGGAAAATGATCTTCATAAGCGTTAGAAGAATGCTGCTCAAATGTGTAAGGAGAGTTTATATCTACTATTTTCAAAGGGAAATAATAAAAAATTAATCTAAAATCTTCTCTAAAATATAATATACATTGAAAACATTTCTCGATGAGAAAGAACATAATGTCTTGGATAACAATCCAAGTTAAAAGCTTGATCTTTTCATATTATTATTTTAGGTTCATTCCTCCAGTGGAGTCTCGATTGTGAAATTGATTTAGAGTCGCCAGGTGGATGATTTTAACCTTTGTGTGTCTGATCACTGTCCACCATCATAGATCAGATCTGAACTTGTAAAATATTTCTAAAGAAAATGTTAGTCTTCCCCAGTATGGTTGTCACTATGTTATCACTCATTATTTTCTCAAGGTTAAAGAAAAAAATCACCGAGGTTACCACAAACCAACTTTTGGGCATAGGAGCTAGCCAGCCTAGGCTCAGAGAGGGATCTCTCTATGTGATTTAGATTTGTTTCCTGGGATTTTAGGCTAGTTATGATTGTTTAGGGGGGTTTTTAATTTGTAATGAAGATTGGATGGTGGGATCCTTAAAACAGATGGATAGAATGATGTCTTTAGACCATTGGGCTATGGAGTTAACATAAGGGTAGCAGAACTAGATCAATTCACTAAAGGGAATGTTCAGAGGGCAAGCTAGTAGAGTAAAGTGCATGTATTTGGGATAGGGGGGTGAAATGGTTTTAGTTAGGGTGAGAAAGCAATTAAGAATTCTAAGACCAACATATAAATGAGGAGCAAGGGGTAACAAAAAAAGGGGCAATTAAGAATCCTTTGATATGGATTGGCAAGAAACAACCTAAACTAAGGAGCAATTAAGAATTCCTTAACTTAGATATCAGTAGAAAACATTCAAATGCATAATCATTAAAACAGAGTGTAATTAAACAAATTCTGAGATATTGTTCCAGTTATAGCATTGAAATTCAGAAATACATTAAATATTGTGGAAAAACTTTAAGAAAGGTAACATCAACATGAGACAATACTTGTCTGCACTTCGCTCAACACATGAATCCTGTGAAATATCTTGTCTTTATTCATCAATCTATCTTGTTGGCTTAGTCAATGATATAATATATTTACAGAATTTTGATCAAGAATTCTATAGAAATGTCTAAGAATCCACCCCAAAACCCTTCAAATGAAGAAGTATTTATACAAATTCTAAACTGAAATATCTTGAAGAAATATCAAGATTGGTTTTACAAATATCTCAAACTATTTTACATTAATAGAACTTAAATAAAGGACACTCAAAACCAATGAATCCATTTGGCATTATATTTATGGATTGAGGGCGACAAATAAGAGAAAGTAGAATTTGATAGCAACTCTTAATTGATGATGAGGCTTCCAAGTCACTAACTGCCTCCTTCCTTTATGCATTATGCCCCAGAAATTGTACAAAATTAGGGTCCAGTGATACCCTGGTATATCTCAATGCGAGATAGATATGTCAAAGGTGAAAGAGTTTATTATAGATAAGTATGTTCGTGAGATACGCCTCTTTCATTTTCCCAAAATTCAGCTCCATATGTTCACAATATTCTCTGTAAAAAGATGTCAAAAATAAGACTTTGCACAATCCAAAAAATAGGCTCTGAAGATATGCATTTATCTCTCTTTCTGTAATACCTGTGTACAAAGTGAGATAGGTTTTTGAATATTGGCCTTCAGGGAACACAAACCTCCTCCAGTTTCTCAAAATGCATCTTGGATTAGCCACAATAGTTTCTGCAACATTATGAATTAAACAGGAAATTTCTCGAAAATGTACCATTGCTACTCTATTTTTTTCATCTATCTTCACTTTGATTTTTCAATTTGATACACTTTTACTGATACTCTTTTATCTTATACACTTACTTTGATGACCTGTCAATATCCTTTACTGTTTTTTTACTTTTACTATACATTTTAACTTTTTACTGTGTATTTCAACAAAAAATTATTTAGTTTTTTATATGTATCAGTATATGGTAATGGATACTGATCAACTTTTTGTATGTTTGATCTATTTGTCTTTTGACTATATGCTCTGTATGGTTCCTTTGTTTTAACAATCAATGTCTCTGTGTGAATGATTTCTTTCTCTGTTCTATGTATAACTATTTTCTTCTTCTGAATGAAGGTTTTTTAATAGATTTCCTTGTTGAGCCTTGGAGTAAATAGGTTCTGTGACTAGTATTAGTATTAGGTTCTTCGGCTAATTATCTGTAATTTTCAACAATTATTAAGAAAACATAGGTCAGTTGGAAAGGCATTTGATGGCTTTATTTGTACAGGGATGCCTGGGGAAGGAGTCGTGGCAGTGTTTTGAATGTAATCAGAGGTCGAATTGTGTTACAGAGGTTCAAGGTAGCGCCAAAGGGTTTAATGGTTTGTTACTGTGAAACGGGCAAAAGGCATGAAAACAAGAATTTTCATGGTTTTAAGTCTTAACAGGAAACTTTTTAAATATGGCGCAGAAATTCATATTCATGAATAATGGGTGGCTTTTTGGATCGGCAGGGAGGCGATATTAAAGGTCGGCGAAGGCAGTTTTTAGGAGGGGTCACCCGATATACTCCAACGCTTGACATGTAGCCTTTTGGGGTTTGGGGAAAAACCACTTTATCGGGCGAGTAATGGTCAGCCATAGGGCACAGCCGATATGGTTGTGCACCATTTGATTTGGGCGTAGATGATCAGATGGTTGTCGGGTGGCAAACTAGCGGGGAGGAAATGGACAGAGGTTTAGCGACGGCCCAGGGGCTTTAGTTACAACAGATTGTGATTATAGCGGGCTTAATCATGAGGTTAGGGGATCGGGTGGAAATTAAATGACGGGATTACCTTAGGTTTACCGAGATTTGGTAAATTAAGTGGGTTTTATCGAGATATGGGGTAAATTATATAGTTTATATTAATACTAAGGGTAGGAATATTTATATAGGGGATTTAATTAATAGACGGGAAAAAGGTATTTTGGGGATTTATATAATTAAGTTAAAAATTAATATGAAATTGGTGGAGTGAATATACCATTAAGCATAAATGTAAATGCAATTTTTTCGCATTTTACATACACTTAATACTTAGGATAAATTGTTTTTTGTGGGTTTTTCTTAAGTGAAAGGGAATTTAACATGGGGTTATTTACTTTTTCCTAGGTAAATGAAGTTTAACCTTAGGAAAAGGGGTTTTGTTAGGATAATGAGGGGAAATGAAGGGAGATTAATTTTATGAAGGGGATTCTAACACTTGAGGTCCATACGTCATTAAGTAGAGGGTCTGGTCCCACCAAAAGTCAGAGAGATTCTTTGATCCTCTTTGACTTGAAGGATTAAAAGTACTAGAACATGCTTGTGGGTAGGAAATTAGTAAGTATAGGGTGGAAAATGACTGAGGGGGAGTTAATTAAACTAACTTGTAAACCTTTTCTTTTTCCTTCATAATTGATCATACATATTAGTGCATATGCTTAAGCATGATGAATGTGTTTTGATCCAATCAACTTTATACTTTAGGAACCTTTCTTCTACTTAGCCATTTACTTACCCTAACATTTTTTTCTTCATTTTATTTGGGTCCATTTTTCTTTTGAAAAGTAATCTATCTAATTATAACCTTATATCATCCGAGGGCTCAGATTAAACTGACGAGCTCCTTTTATTTTGTCTACCTATCTAATGATCTGCCCAGATTAAATTGTTTAGTGAGATTTTATTTTCTAACTATAAACTCAAATCATGAAATAACCAAGATTAAACAGTTCGATTACCATGGATTGTGGCATGAATAAAAAGTTTCACACAATCATTATTATGCACAAAAGTAAATAGGAGTGGCATTTAAACTTGCACACTTTCATGGTCTCTTTTTGTTCTTGGGGTTCATATATTTTCATTTTTTGACCTTCTCTTATTCTTTTTGTCCTTCTATATTTATTTTCTAACACACCCTCTTTACATTTTTTAATTTTTAATATGGAAAACATTTGTAGAAAGCAAAGGTATGTACAATATTACAAGGCTTAACCTTAGCATTCAAAATTATGACTCCTATTGGTATAGGAACCTAACAGTCTATAGGCTTGAATTCAGGTAAATGTAAACCCAATTATTCCTCAAATGAAGGTGATTTTATAGGAGTGGATGACACTTGAGATGACTCAGGTGATTGTATTAAAAAGGATGATGGAAGATCTACTCTCTTGAATGGAGTTCAGAAACCATAGGAGGTAGTTCAGTCTGATCAGGATTGGATGGCACAAATGAAAATGGATCTACAAATGATATGTCTTCAGGGTGTAAAGCTGAAGAAGAAGAAGAGGTTCTATGTCTTCTCGTTGAACAAGCTCCCCTAATAAGTCTTTATGGATCTAGTATAGGGTTAACAATCTCAGAATCCGAATGTGATCTAGTATGATTAAAAGGAGCTAGCCTGGACCAGTGGAATCACCAGGTGAAATATTTTGACCTATATCCTATCCTTTATTCACCTTAAAGGAAATTTCCCCAGGGAAAATCTAACTTTCAATCCTTCGCTCTCTGGCAACAACGCCATTCTTATGTTTTCCTTTGAGATAACCTAAGGTCAATTAGTTATGCCAAAGCATCTATAGTGTTTTGTTGTTTTAAATGATTGGATGACTAGTGAACTATTTTATAAACAAGTGCTTTAAAATTAGATAGATTATTAAGTAGAATAAAAGTTTGTTCTTTAACTGTAGATGGTTAGTTTGATTTTAATGGGGATGGAGAAGTAGAGCATGGAGTGGTATAATTGATTTGATATTCAAACTAAATATTTAACCATTTATAAGAAGAAATTAAGAAAACAGTTCTTTCTTAATCAACAAAATATAATCAAACTGTTATAGAGATTTGGTGTAATTTATATTTAAAGAGGAAATTGCAAAAAAAAATAGTTCTGTAAATTATTCTCTTATTTAAAATTAAAACTTCACAAAGGATTCAAAACGAGATTGAAACTCAGTTAAATTTTAAATCGGATATCTGCAAAAGACTTAATTTATATGAAGAAAACATAATGAATAAACAAGAAGAAATACAACTCACTGAGAGACAGACCATATGTGGTAAATCCTAAATCTTTTATTATTTGAAAAATGCTCTAGCTTGGCACAAATGTGCTTGATAATTGTTCAAGGGTTCAACCCTTAATAACTCAAAGGAGGAGTTATTTATATAAAATTTTGCAAAAGATCTACAACTTGTTTGGAATAGAATACCAAAATAGTACAAAATTACAAAAATAGAACAATATAATAGGAATTGAGAAACTGCTAAAGAGGTGGCTCTATCCTTTCAGAATCTATTGATGATCTAGCCTAAAAACACTGATGATGTGTCTTACTGTTAAAATGATAAATTACTTAATTGTTTCACACAATCTATCCCACCTTTATTCACTTGGAATTTCCACATTCACCATCTTCCTAAATGTTTCATCCACCTCAGTGTATCTCTCGAAAGTAGGCTTGGTGAGAAACACATGTTAATTTCATGCAAGATAGTTAAATCAAATTCTAAGGATTGTAGAAAAGCCCTCCCTATTATCTTCCCTTTAACTCCTGCAAATTTGGTTCCGTCTACTACAATAGCATATAAATCCTTACAATAATAATCTAATCTAAACTATTTATCATTCAAAACTACTAATCCTAACAACCCTTTCTAATTTAAAATATTAAACTTTGAATGAAATATCTTGACAAAAATATCCAGGGTTTGACATTTAGTTTCTAATTGATTGATCAAATTCGTTTTTTGTAATACCTTCTTGATCTTTAAAATGGTAGTTGTTCAGTCAGAGATATTTATTCCTTCTAATCCTTCTCTTCTCTTTGATTTTAAAACCTTCATCATATTTGTGGATTCTGCTGGCTTGGTCTTCAAGGCTGCTTTTTATTCTTCAATAACTACTCTGCATCTAGTAATGAGTTCTTGTTGTTCAAATATATCTATATGGATGGCCATACCTCTATCATGAATTGGTTGATTTTTTCCAAATATTTTCCTTGGCATGAGCCAAAGTGTCTACCATCAGGAACTCACTATCTAACTTGATTTTAAGTTTCAATTTGTGAGTCTTCTGCATTTCTTGCAAATACAAAGTATCACTTTGTACTTTCTCCAACTCTAGATTTGGATATTTTGCAGTAGTTTTTCATTCTCCTGTCTTTGTATGGTAAATTCCTGTGCTAATTTGGTTAGATCAGTTGTTGTTGATGTAGACTCAATGGTTACAGATGATGAACTAGGCTCTGTACCTGCAACTACTATTGGGACTATTGTGAGTTGAACCATGGCAAGTTGTGCTGCTTCCTCCTCCTTCAATAACTCTTCAATTTGCTCTTCCATTTTTTTCAACTGTATATTCTTCTCAATAATAAGTTTGAGCATATCCTGCTTTTGTTGTTCACTTTCCGCCATATCCTTCGTTAGGGAATCTTCTATTGAATGCAGCTTTAATTGTTTCTTCATTACAGCAATGTCTGCATCTTTCTTGTTAAGGAGTAGCTCTACAACTTTTACATCTTTGGGATCATATCCCACTTTAATCACAAAATCCTCTAATGATTTTATTGTGTTGTCTTTACCTAGAGAAGAAATATTTTCTAACTTAAGTCGGTACTGAACATTAGACAAGGCATTACTAATTTTAGAAGGAGACATGGGTGTAGTTGTCAAAGTAGAAAACATCATCTCACCAGTCTGCCTATGCATATCCATCTGGTCAATTGGATGAATTTGACTGGTGTCAAATGAAAACATAGTTTTTTTTTAATTAGATGCCGATTTAGGAAATGGAATTTAGGCTTGTAAGAAAGCCATTTTCATTCTTCCTATCTCACTGTCAAAAGCAGAAAGCAGCCTGTGTCAGGAGGTTGAAGTTTGTTTCCAGAACTAGCTGTACACATTGGACTTTAAAGTCTCATTTTCCTGCTTAATTCTAGGAACCTTGAAAATATATTTTGATCATCTGAATAGCTAGTTCCTATAGACTGAATAATTTCTATAGGCTTTCTAGAAGGTGAATTTGTAGGAGGAGTAGTTGAAGCACTAATTGTGGGAGTAGTGATTGAAGCACTAACCCTTGCTGATGTAGACACTTTTGGATCTCCAATATCAATGATCACTGGTGGAGTCTCTTCTACTAATGTGACCAAGCTAGCGTTCAGATTCTTTTGTTGAAAAATGAATACTTTTACAACATCTATAGTAGATGAAGTTTCCTCTCTCAGCCTTTTCTGTTGCTTACTTTGAGCAATTGGAGTTTGTTCAGTGGGGGTAGACATGACCTGCTCATCTACGTCTTGAAGAGTCCCATCAACTCATGTTTCTTGAAACATAAATTTTTCTATTTCTGGTCTTGGAGTGTGGTTATAAGGACTCATCTTGAAGTTAACTCTCAAAGCATAAATGATTCCAAAAGGATCATAGGACCAGGTGAAACTAGGCTGAAAATTCATTTTCCTCAACAATTTATCTGCCTCCACACCAGCTAATCTAGTGTTCCAAATAAATGATCCAGTCTATGCTTTAAGATTGAATCAAGACATCCTTTTACCTGACAGAAAATGTAGCTCATCCATGTGAATCATCTGCCCAATATACTCTAGAGAAAATATTCTCATAGGAACATATTTGGCTAGCTTATATGGTGCAAGCTCACAACCATATACTCTTAGTTTAGTATAGTTTTGTTATAAATTCTAGTCACCAGTTTTGATTTGTTCACTTGTGTAGAATCATTTTAATCTCATCCCGAATATTGGACTCTATCTGACTGTTAAGGAGCTGTTCCACAAGATGTATGAATGCATCTACAAATTCTCCAAATGATGAGGTGGTAGAATTGGTTCTAACCATTTATGTCCAATGAATCACTGATTGATTCACTCCTTGTTCATCCTGCTTGCTGAGTTTGATAGGTAATATATCACCCTACTCAAAAAGAAACATGTTGAAAATTACAAAGTTGTAATTGAAGACTCCCTGCATATTGAAGTTCATTAATTGTTCATGTATGTTATCAGCCAAGAATTTCTTGTAATTACACATGAATGTTGGTTGTTGATATTTATTAAAAATGGATAGGAAACCAACGACAGTCTCATCAACGGCTTGGTCATGAGGGTATCCTAGTAAATATGAAAGCAAGGAAATTCAATGTCTAGAGGCTTCATGAAGCATGGCAGATGAATAAGGTTGATTTCTTTTGGGCAATTCTGCATCGTGATGCAAAAATATTTCAAAAATTTGGGCTCTCTGTGGGAAGGTTAAATTATGGTACAAACCCATAAATGCTGCTAGTCAAAACTGAGTCAAAGAGTCAATTTGAGGAATTAAGAGCATTTCATTTATGGTTTGAGGAAAAATGGTTATGAGAATTTCAACATTCTAGGCCATGACTACTCTTTTCATAATATCATACTTTTCTTGACACCAGGTAATAACGTCAAGGAACTCATGTGTCTTTGGGAAACTATAGAAAGGTAATAGGGATTCTGAAGACCTAATTGGATCCTTTTTGTCGAGATAATTCTATTTAAGCCAAAAGTGGATTTCATAGAAATCAAACTCCCACTTGGCTTCTGAAAATTTGAACAGTAAATCCACAAGCGAAATATGGTCAAGGTCAAGCTAGGTTGGAATGGCAGAACTTTCATTTGTACTCGGCGTTTTGGATTTCACCTTTGGGGTGATGCTGGTAGAATGGAGGAAGAGAGGTTATAGTAACAGACTGAGCAAATAGAAAGAAGTGCGGAAAAACTGTAAACCTGCAAATAATTGAAAATAATCAGAGGAAAGTGAAGAAGATGCAAGTAGAGTTTTATTTATAACATGCAGGAAGGGATAATGGTTTTATTCATAACTGTAACATCTTTGAATGCACATGGGCAGAGCTACAACGGGTGGATATAATGGGTAGAACATCAGGGTAGTGAGCGTGTAAGGGGGTAACGGATGGGACGAGTAGGTAATGGGTATCTGAGGTGATAGCTCAAGATTGGTTGAGGGATAACAGTTTTGGTAGGGTGAAAGAGTCGTTGGCGGAGGGAAACCACAAGTTGTTTGTGAGGGGGGGTGAGTAGTTTGTGGTTTTGAGCAAGGGGGGAGTGTGGAGTGATATTTTGGAGACATGTAAGGTTGGGGCGCCTGCCATGGAACCTGCTTTGATGACCCCCCCATCACGTTAATGACAAACGGTTGAGGGGGGTGCGAAATATCTTCCCACTGTTGATCCGGGTAGGGAGTAGATCAACCTTTGAATCATGTGCTTGCTTTATGGAAAGACGACAAGACTTCTTGTTGTTTATTGGCTTGGGTCTAATCAAATATGTGTTTTATAATAAAATTTGAAATGCCAAATATTCATAACCAAAGATTTATTCCCAATTAAGGAATTAATCATAAATTAACAAAATTTAACATTTTTCTAATGTGGCGCGTTTAGACTAGCAGCCTCTGCATTTATTTTTGTATGAAAATGAAGCCTTTGTTTTCTTTTTCTTTCCTAACATTTTATTTTTATTTTTCCTTATTTCTTTAGGGGAGCTAACTCCTATCATTTTATTGATATGTATGCCTATAAAATATAGAATTGTCCTAACATTTTAATTTTCCTTTTCTTTTGCATCCATATCCTAACTCAAAATTTAGACTTTATTTTTGACTAATATACTAAATTATCAAAACCAAATAATTTTACAACATAAGGAAAGGAATAAGTCATCTAGGACAAGGCTCATCATACATCAATTAAAAAAGGAAACATCTGCCAGTTGAGGATATACAAGATCCTCAAAATTCTCTAATGGAATCCTCATCGTAGGGTTCACTAATCTAGAGAGGAAGTGTTTCAACAAGAACTCTAACTTATGGAATCCATAAGATGTTCGTGTGATGTAATGAAGTAGATCAAGGGATTGAAGATATTTTTAATCAAGGAAGTTGCTAGAAGAAGCCTTGATGACCTAAAGGTAAAATAAGGTATGTATGCTTGTGTTTAATATTATAATGTAATTTCATATAGTTGCAGGTAATAGGGATCATTGCTTCTATCTTAAGAAGCATGATCAAGAGAAAAAGGATCTCCTCCTCTGAAAGGATGCAAGAAGACATAATACACACTAGATGAAATCAACATAATATGTCCTCATATGAAGTATGAGGTGGCTAATAACAACTAAGAGACTCTGATTAAAAGCATCTAGGAATGGAATTTGTAATAAAGGAAGAGATCGCAAGATATGAAACGATGATGAAGGCAATAAACATCCAAAATATCAATAGGCCTTGACTAGAAAATCTCCCAGAAATACACATAGACTCTGATGGAAAAGGCATAGACCCTTGACAATGGATATCTTTGGGAAATGTGTCAACATGAATGCATGATGTTGATACCTACAGAAAGATGTCATGATGAAGAGCCATCTATTAAGGTACAATTTGATTTAATGATATATTTGATTTCTTGAGAAATATCTGGATAAGTTCATGGAGAGCTACTTACAAGTATAACTAGCATTCATGTTATGAATGAAAGAAGCATGATGAGAAAAGAGTATTCATATGACGAAGGTTGTAGATATGAAGAAGGCCACTTTCCATGAATAAATTAATGCCATGATGAACTAAGGAGGAAAGTGATTGATGGTTGTTGCCCTAAAAGAAAGAAGATCAACTATTTTTCATGAAATCAAGTAGAGAAGTTGATCAAGCAGCTGGAGGACCCATAAAGAATAATTTTTTGATGTGTAGAAGAGTCCCTAGCTAAGAGGGAGCTCTGACATGTCCTTGATAAAGAGGAGGCTTGGATTAGATCACCCCTGATTAAAAAAGGAGTGACAATTGTTCTTTTTCTATCTCATGTGTCATTCACTAGACCAGGACTAAAAACTGTAAGTCTAGGTGAAAGCCATGAATGGAAATATAGACACATGATAGACACAACATTATTGTCTTCAATTTGGAAGAAATAATGAAGGGTTGGGTAATCATCTAGCATCCGATGCTCTTTGAGGATGTGTATGGAATCTAAGGTAAGAGTAGGCAAGAGGACTGATATTCTTTGAGGGCTGGGAACCGAAGATAATAATAGTCCTAGAAGGTCATATGCAGTGAAAACCTAGGTGGGTATGTACCTTGAGAGACAATGATAAAGCTGTCTATAAATCATTTGTCTTGTCAACATTGTGGTTTGATCTTATGAGAGATAGAGTTGTTAGTCAAGGTGTTTCTATAAACAATGTTGGTCACTATGATGCTATACAAATGGGTTACCAATCTGATTCTTCTTATGAGAAACTATTCAGATTGAGAATGACCAAGTATCATTCTAAATACCCCACTAGTTAAGAGGGAGTGTTGAAGAAAATTGTAACTAGGTGTTGGGACACTAGGTTTGGTATTTGCAAATGTAATTTTGATATCTTTACTTGTAGAGAAAAAGAAATATTATTTTTGTAAATTATTCGAATGAGTTTATTTCTCATTCCAAAGGTCTAAGAAAGTCAAATAATAAAAGTCATGTTAAAGAGCTGTTCTTGAGAATGAATATGGGTCAACCTAGTGTCAGGGAGCCCTTCAGGACAAGCACCATCCTCCAAAGAAGAAGACTGCCGTCAAAATGATGTGAAAGACAGTCAAGTCAGCTTCCAAGTATATATAAATGACATATCGGCTCAATAAAATGACACAACGGTTCACTAAGTTCATGCCAACTTTCATACATGGACTAACTATCAATATGCAGTTGGAGTAATCACTGGAGGACATAACTTTAGATCACTCTGAAGCTTCAATAGCATAGTGAGGATCTCGGTGATAATCACAGTAACATTTTTGCATAAGGTATATGAAATATCGAGCAAGCACAATGACACATAATCTTGGGTTTCTCTGTGAATTTTTGTGGGAAAAAGGACTTTGGATACCTCTTCTATCTTCGGTGATGATCACAATGAAATATAATAGTCTCATGACCATGGTCTCTTCTCAATTCGAGTGACTATTGTCTTAGGAGTTATAGTCTTGGTGTGTATATGAACAACCTTAATCATACTTTGTCTCGAATTATATGTATACACAGTCATAGTCTTGATCTCGTTGTATTTATGTATCTACGATGGATAGGATCATACAGTGTTGGCATATCATCAAGACACAATCATGATCTAAGTATAGTAACAACCATGGTCTCAGGAAGATATTTGTAGTAGTATAGCAAGATGACATAGTAATGATAGTATAGTTGAGATGATACAACAATGATCTATGTGAAGATGAAGTAATGGTGCACAAGGAATGATCTCATTGTTGTAATGAGTATCTCACTAGAGGTACAATAATGTTCTCAGTGATGACAACAGGAAGGAAGATCTCAATGGTGTAGTGACGATGAACTCAATAATGACAAAGAAGAGGATTGGTGTTTTGATCTTGGAGTGGAATTATAGGTCAAGGGTCACGGTCTTGGTATTCATCAATTGGAATCTCTATAAGAAGAATTTTTTGCAGGTTTTCCTCTCCAAGAGGGAGAGGTTTTGGCCGTAGAAGAATGCCAACATATTGTGTTCTTTTCTCTTTGTTTTGGTATCTGTTTGATGAAGTAAGAAATTCACACACTAGTGATATCAAGTAAAATATTGCGCTAATAAGATAATCATAAAATTCCTTACAAATAGTTATCATGCTAAGAAGAATCCAATCAACTCTAACTTCCTTAGATTCTTCAAAAACATGGACATCTTTAATATTCACAACACCCAAGAGGAAGCGATGATTTACCTTGAAGTAAGAGAAGGGATGAAAGAAATGAAGTACGAAGAAGGTCATCACGTCAAACTCAATCACCAATAATATTTAAAAATTATCCATTAATGATTAAAGCTATGAATGTCATAGAACCTTCAAATTTCAAAGAGGCTAATGAAGATAAAGAGTGGAGAGATGTAATTAAGAAATAATATGATTCTATAATGAAGAATGATACTTGGGAACCGACCGAATTGAGTAAAAATAAGGTACCCATAGGATCCAAATGGTCATTCAAACCTAAATTTAAATATGATTGAAGTATTGATAAATGTAAGGTTAGGTTTGTTGCAAAGGGCTAATAATAAAAAAAGAGGGAATTGATTATGAAGAAACTTTTGTGCCTCTACCTAAGTTAAATATAATAAGGTTGATGATTTATTTAGCTACAAAACATAAATGGAAACTACATTGGCTAGATGTTAAATCTTCCTTCTTGAATGGGGAACTAAAAGAAGAAGTATCTTCTTGAGCCACAAGGGTTTGTTAGAAAGGGTCAAGAGCATCTTGTTTCCAAGTTAAAGAAAGCATTATATGGACTGAAACAGGAACAAGATCATGTTATGTGAATATTGATATTTTCTTTCTTCACAAAGGTTATATGAAAAGAAAAATTAACCCTATTATTTATATTAAGAAATATCAAAAGGGGCATGTTATTATTATTTATCTATATGTTGATGATCTTATTATAATAATAAATGCTTTTAAGTTAATTGATGAAGTTAAAGGGAAAATGTCATAGGAGTTTGAAATGAAAGACCTTGGTGAATTACACTATTGCTTAGGTGTTGGGATATGGAGAGAAGGTGGAAAAACATTAGTTATCTAAAGTATGTATACCACGAAGCTACTAAAAAGATTCAAAATGGACAAATGTAGGGAAGTATCAATTCCATTAGAACAAAATGTCAAACTCTACAGTAATGATGGGACAAGAGAGATGGATGGTGCACTATAGTATTAGGTGACGGGAAGTCTAGAATATCTCACTACAACCAGGCTAGATATAGCATATTCTATTAGCATTCTAATTTAGTTCATGGATAAACCTCTTGAAAGCAATTGGGGAGCAGTGAATCGAGTTATTTGGTATCTAAAAGGAATAGTTAACTTTGTTCTTAAATATACTTATAACTTTAATGTTGTGTTGACAAGCTATTCTAATTTAGAATGGGCTAGAAATCGTGATAATAGAAAATCAACTTCAAGTTATGCATTTAGTCTTGGATCTAGGATTGTGGCGTTGAACAATTAGAAATGACTAACTATTTCATTCTCATACATTGAATTGGAGTATAAATATTTGTGCAGTTCTATGAGTGAAGCAATTTGGCTAAGGAAAATTGTGTAATATGTCGGAGAAGTATAGAAAAGGGAAACTATTATCAAGTGTGACCATGAAAGCACCATCAATATTGACAACAATCCCGTCTACCATGCAATATTAAAACATGTTGAGACACATTATCATTTTGTTAGAGGAAAGATGTAGTCCATGGAAATTGAGTTAGTCCACTTGCTGGGCACAGGATCCCCCAAGGCGAGCTTTGGGGCTTAAAGCCCATATTTTGACCAACTCTGATGTAAAGACTCCACGTTTTGTGGGCATGGAGTGCGAAGATTGTAAATGAGTCATAGGGTTGTCTGCCCTCATTTTTGTAATGTAATGTCAGCTTTAGAAAACTACCCATGGTCCGCAGACCATGGGATTGTATAAATAGAGCGAGGCCCTAAGTTGTAAATCAATGGAGAATGAATGAGAAATAGATGAAGAATTGAGTCTTATCTTAGTGTAGAGTTGAGTCTTTGGGTCATATATTAGGGCAAGGCTCTGTAGCTGATTGCGCAGGGTGGGTCGATTCTGTAACCTTTGGAGAAGTAATAAAGAGAAGTTTTACATCATTTCTATGTATATTTTTCCTATTTTGTGCATTGGATGTATTGGATATAAATTGCACTTATATTGTTTGTTTGATGCATAAAATTATACGAATGTGTTGATAAGGTGAATATAAGATAAAATACCTATTTACGTGAAGATAACTAACTGTTATAAGAAGATAAGTAAGCTACATGGTTTAACTTGGGGAAGTAGCACAGATCACTGCTAGGGTAGCGCAAAATCACCTCAGCCCCTGGTGAGGACTGCATGAAGGTGATTATAACAGATTGCGAAGGTCTCCCAAGTCAGAACAATGCATGAATTGACCTACACAAAGGTATTCACAGTTGCACTAAAGCAACCCCTCAGACATCTCAAGGGTGCAGAAACTTGGTTCCGTCATCCCCCCATACTACTTCGGGTGAGACCTCAGTCCGCCCTCCACGAGCTGTTGTTGAAAGGGCTAGTAGTACAGGGATTTGTTTGGCTAATTAACTCTGAACCTGGGTCAGGCCCCCTCAAGCAAACAAATAGTTCCATTGCCAGGACTAGAATCTTGATAGAGATTTTTGATGTCGTATGATTGGAATCCAACTAAGAAGTAGGAGAACATGAATCTGTGACTGAAAAAAGAAGAGTGATTAGACTGCTACCTATACACAGAGATCCAAGGAATGTTTTTCGTATCTTTCCCTACTGAGTTGTACGAGTTGATCATGAAGCTAGCAGATAGCCAAGGAAGGTGGAAACTCGACAATCCTATTGTGTGGACCCCAAAGTTGATGCATAGATTCGAAGCATCAAAGGATAAGATCATGCATGCTATTGATCATTGGCTTGATTGAATTATAGGAGGATTCATTACTGGGTTTGTGATAGATACCTCAGTCAGCTCTAGTGAGGTAGAGCGACACTTTCTCAAAGGACCTTGAGCTAAGTATGTAAATTCTCTGAATACTTGGATTAAAATGCTATTCTGTGAAAAGAGGGTTATGAAATTACCTTGATGTGTAGAGCTACGTGAAGTGGAAAAACCTATAGAAATGAAGTAAGGGACTAGAGAATAGCCCTTTGATTTCATCTCCACAAGGGGACAAGGAAGAGCTCGCGAAGGTCCTGCCATGAATTGTGATCCATTTGATAAGGCAAAGGATTCTGTGCATACCACCCCCACCCACACCGCTACCAGTTTCACTGCCTTCACATCCATCTTTGCCCGTACCACCTTCGCCGCCACCGCTAGTCAATATGGAAAGCGCGATAAAGTTGCCCGTGTTCAAGGGAGTAGGAAATGCAGATCCGGACCAGTTTTGGTTTGTCATAAGAGTCGTATGGGAAGCGTAGGGAGTTACAACTGACAATATAAATAATGTTACACTGGTCAGTGCTCTACAGGATTGTGTGCTGACCAATTATATTAATCATTCTAATGACAATACGAATGCGGGAATTGTGGATATCCAATTGCACTAAACATATAATTTAGCAGGCTGAAATCAGAAGCACAGTTGATCATTAGATTCAAAGAGATCACAATCTACAAGGTGAAACTCCTTGGGAGTTGGATCAGAGACTAAAGTGTATTATTCGTGAAGCTAATATGACTTTGACAGATGGAAAACATCGTGAATGGTTTGTAGCATCGCTAACACTGCATTTGAGGAAAGCACTGTCACAATAGAGGTTAATGACTCAGGCAGAGGCCTTAGAGATCACAATGAAGCTGCATGAAACCCTAATGCAAGATCCTAACTTGGGAGTTTAGCAGATCCACGCACAGTTGAAAAACTTATGCCTTGAGATGTAGAGTCTTAAACATGATAGGACAACTCGACCAGAAGTGCGCGAAGACATATGGTGCATAAAATGGAAGAGTCAAGGTCATGATAAGGACCACGTCCCTATGTTTGCAAATTACCTCATGGGAGGAGGACCAATGCCATTAAGGCCGAAAGTGCAATTAGGACCTAGTGCAGCACATGCTTTGTGGTGTGTGATTTCTCAAATAGGAGGAAATCATGCTACGGACAACTACCATTTGTTACAGAAGTACACGCATAGTTTGCAACAGTTGTTCTATAGTTTGTGTAGATCAGTTGGACATGATGAGCACACTTGTAGAAGCTATGAGCTGATGATGGATAGAACTCCCACCTACAGAGTTCAGGCCAAAACATGTCCCCTAGACCCAAATGCAGGAGTGGCGGGAACCGGATTTCAGGGGCACGAATGAGGTTGAGGTGGAGGAGGACCTAGACGAGGTCACAGACAATTGACATGCTACAATTGTAAAGGGCCAAGACATTATGCCCATGATTGTACGAATCCAACGCATCCATCATTTTTGTATTGTACCTTGTTTGATCATGAGATGGAAGATTGTCCTACACTAATAGCTAGGATACACGATAAGGTAGTTCTATCACCTTGCCCGACTGAGAACCTGTAGATGATGAGGTCTAAGCCATGTGAGGAAGATCCAAATGTGAACATTGTGCTCTGAAGTGGAATCGTGATGGGGGATGATAAAGGAAAACAAACTGAAGATAGTACTTGGGTTTACAAGGCTTCGACAAAAGAAGCAGAGTCTGATTTGGAGCGTGTGAAGGAAACCTTCATGGAAGCTAAGAAGAGCTTCGTTGATGCCTCCACTTCAGAAAGCAAAGATAGAACGAAGCTAGAAATGGACCCATCTATGCTTACGACATTCTTGGAAACATACATGAAGCTACTGCGTGACAATAAGGCTATAAAAGGATTGCAGGAACTCATTAAGAAATTTGTTGGGACTGCACCAGGAGAACTGCGTGTAGTCTGGAATATTGGAAAACACAAGACTAGGACAGGGAGAGAAATGAGGCTAACCACGCAGATTGGAGAATATGAGATGGACCAAGTAATTCTAGATTTAGGATTGAACGCAAACATTCTATTGAAACAGACATGGGAGTGCATGGGGAGGCCTATGTTGCAATGGTCTCCTATCTAGCTATGAATGGGAAACCAACAGAAGATAATACCCATGGGACGATTGCAAGATATCACCATGGATATTGAGGGAGCGAGCACACTAGCAGACTTTGAAGTGATAGAGATTGTTGATGACAACAATCCCTACCCCGCATGCTTAGGAATTGATTGGGCCACTGACATGAACAGGGTGATTAATCTGAAGAAGTGCAAGATGATTTTTGAGAAGAAGTCTCTATGCATAATTATACCCTTAGACCCTACCGAGGGATCACGCTACATCGATCCGATGTGTGACTACGAAAGTGATGATGAGTTGGACCACATCTACAAAATAATCGTGTGAGAGTAAGACTGGGTAAATCCCACCACGGATGGATGAATATCATGGGAGCACGAAAGCTCTTGCACTTAAAATTCAGATGAGGAGATAGAGTGATGGCAGAACCATTTACATGAGGTAACCACATTGAACTGTAATATGATGACAAGATCGATACGTTGCATATTGACAAAAGTGAGGGATCTGCCTACTTATGATGGGTTAAGTGAGGTAGATACTTACCTAGACATGTTTGAAAGGGAGGTGTCGGAAAAGCATCATTTCTAGGCCTTGAATTGGGTATTGCGAGGTGGTGGGGTACACACAAAGGGAGCTTTGAGGATTGGCATGAATGGATAGGAATGATGCACACGTGGTTTGGGAAGCGTAGAGTGTGATTGATAGAAGCGCAATGGGCAGGATAAACCACGTGACATCTAGCCAGGTGGATGTCGACATATGGAAAACAACCTATGCAGATGCACATGAATTTCACGTTGGGAGATACGGTCAATAAGCATGTGTTGGGGGTGAAAATGCATGAATGATTCCTCATGTTGGAATGACAGAGTGTGGAGAGAACGAGGGTGCAGAAGGTTGTCCACGCATAAGCATTTGACGAGGTGTGTGGAGTGCTGAACAAGGTATATAATGGACAACAAAGTGATTGGGACCTATGCGTACCTATAGTATTATGGGCATATAGGGCAAAATGCAAGAAACTGACAGGACAAACACCTTTCTGGCTGGTCTATGGAGTGGAAGATGTAATGCTGATGGAATATATTGTGCCTAGTCTGTGCATAGTAGCGCTCACAGGTATGACAGATTGTGAAGCCCCAAAGGAGAGGCTCGTGTAGTTGGAGGAACTTGAGGAAGAATGATTTCTAGTTGTCTTTCACCAACAGGTACAAAAGCAAGCGAAAAGGCCTGACATGATCAACATATTAAGTTGTGCACCTTCAAGGTGAACGATTTGGTGTTACTCTATGATAGTAAGTTTGATAAATTCATAGGAAAATTTAGAATGCATTTTCTAGGACCTTATGTTATTAAGGAGGTCACTGATAGAGGTGTTGTGTAGTTGGTCAAGTTAAATGGAGAACCTTTCCCAGGAAGAGTGAATTGCAATTGGTTGAAGCCATACATGGGTGACTTGGCTATCTGACTAGCCCACCGAAGCAAAGTCTTAGTGCTCCAAGTACTTGAAACGAGGTGTGAGACTATAAACAGATGCAAGAAATTCAGGAGCAGATATAAGGAATCAGTTCAGATACAACAGTCTTTGAACAGTACGTGTAGGAGGTACAACAAGCAGTTGGTCAGTGCGTTGCCAATCTTACTGTAGTTCAGGTAGAGTTGGGAGGTCTCCACACGTAGATCTCTACAATAGTAGACTGACTTGAGGGCGAGTCACAATGTTTGTGTTGGGGGGCTATTGGGCACGAGATCCCCGAAGGCAAGTTTTGGGGCTTAAAGCCCAGATTTTGACCAAATCCGATGTAAAGACTCCGCGTTTTGTGGGTTCATAGCGTGAAGATTGTAAATGAGTCATATGGTTGTTTGCCCTCATTTTTGTAATGTAATGTCAGCTTTAAAAATCTACCCATGGTTCGCTGACCATGGGATTGTATAAATAGAGTGAGGCTTTAAGTTGTAAATCAGCGGAGAATCAATGGGAAATAGATGAAGAATTGAGTCTTATCTTAGTGTAGGGTCGAGTCTTTGGGTCGTAGAGTAGGAGAAGGCTTTGTAGCTGAGTGTGTAGAGACCTAGTAGTTTGCAACTAAGTGTGAGGCTCCCTGCAGCTGAGTGTGCAGGGCGGGTCGAGTCTATAACCTTTGGAGAAGTAATAAAGAGAAGTTTTACATCATTTATGTGTATTTTTTTCCTATTTTGTGCATTGGATGTATCAGATATAAATTTCAATTCTATTGTTTATTTGATGCGCGAACTTATATGAATGTGTTGATAAAGTGAATATAACATAAAGTACCCATTTACACAAAGATAACTAATTTTTATAAGAGGATAAGTAAGCTACATGGTGTAACTTGGGGAAGTAACACAAATTGCTCCTATGGCAGCATGAAATCACCTCAGCCACTGGTGAGGGTTGCGTGAAGGTGATTATAACAGATCGCGAAGTTCTCATAGGTTAGGACAACACACGAAGTGAGTTGCATGAAGGTAATCACAGTTGGACTAAACCGACCCCTCAAACATATCAAGAGTGTGGAAACTTGGTTCCAGCATCCCCCCATACTGCTTCAGGTGAGACTAGAGTCCATGCTCCGCTAGCTGTTGCTGAAAGGGCCAGTAGTACAGGGATTTTTTTGGCTAATTAACTTCAAACTTGGGTCACCGCATAGAAGATTCTCCACGTAGGGTTGTGCTAGCCGACCCTTCATCAGGATTAAGAAGCACATTGCAAGGCCTGTGATGTATGTCAAAGAATAGGTAAACCATCACGAGGGATGAGATGCATTTGAATCTATAAATGATGATGCATCCCTTTGAAAAGTGGGCGATCAACTTCATAGGACCTATCAAACCTCAAGGAAAAATAGGCACGATATATATTATCACCGTGACAGTGTACTTGACTCGTTGGGCAAAAGCACAGCTGGTAAAAGATTGTATGGTTTCCACAGCCATGAAGTTTTTGTTTGAACATGTATTGACACAATTTGGATGTTTGAAGATCTTGATGAGTGATCGTGGTACACATTTCCTGAATGAGACAATCAATGCACTGACAAAAGCGTTTCTGGTGTATCATAAGAAAAGCACACCGTATCACCCACAAGACAACGAGATAGTAGAAGAATTTAACAAAGTATTGGAGACTACGTTGACCAAAGTATGCAATGCGCAGTGAAGTGATTGGGACTTGCATGCACCAGCAGTATTATGGGTTTATAGGACAACATGCAAGAAATTGGCAAGATAGACACCTTTCCAACTGGTCTATGGAGTGGAAGTTGTAATGCCAATGGAATATATCATGCCTAGTTTGTGCATAGAAATGCTCACAGGTATGACGGACCATGGAGCCTTGGAGGAGATTCCCACATAGTTGGAGGAACTCGAGGAAGAATGACTTCTCGTTGGCTTTCACTAACAGGTACAAAAACAACGTGAAAATGCCTCACACAATTGACATATTAAGCTGCGCACCTTCAAGGTGAACGATTTGGTGTTACTATATGGTAGTAAGTTTGATAAATTCCCAAAAAAATTTAGAATGCATTGGGTGGGACCGTATGTTATTGAGGTCACAGATGGAGGCGCAGTGTAGTTGGTAAAGTTAAATGGAGAACCTTTCCCATGAAGAGTGAATGGCAGTCGGTTGAAGCGATACATGGGTGGCCCGACTATCTCATTAGCCCACCGAAGCACAGTCTTAGTGCTCCAGGTAGCTGAAAGGAGGCGTGGGACTATAAATAGGTGCAGGGAACGCAGGAGCAAATACAAGGAAGTAGCTCAGATACAGTAGTCTCTGAACAATGCATGTAGGAGGTACATCAAGTAGATGCTCAGCGTGCTGCCGATTTAAAACAGTTCGAGCAGAGTTGGGAGGTATCCATGTGAATATCTCCGCACCTATAGAGGGACTCGAGGGTGAGTCACGATATTTGTGTTAGGGGCCTCTTGGGCGCGAGATCCCCCAAGGAAAATTTTGGGGCTTAAGGCCCAGATTTTGACCAAATCCGATGTAAAGACTCTGTGTTTTGTCGGTGCGAAGCGAGAATATTGTAAATGAGTCATAGGGTTGTCCACCCTCATTTTTGTAATGTAATCTCAGCTTTAGAAATCTACCCATGGGATTGTATAAATAGAGCGAGGCTCTAAGTTGTAAATGAGGAAGGATAGTCATGAAGAATTGAGTCTTATCCAAGTGTAGAGTCGAGTTTGTGGGTTGTAGAGTAGGAGAAGGCTCTACAAATGAGTGCACAGAGGCCTAGTAGTCTACAGCTGAGTGCACAGACCCCTGCAGCTAAGTGCGCAGGGTGAGTCGAGTCTGTAACAGTTGGACTGAACTGACCCCTCAGACATCTCAAGGGTACGAAAACTTGGTTCCAGCATGCCCCCATACTTGTTCGAGTGAGACCTCAGTCCCCGCTCCACGAGTTGTTTCCGAAAGGGTCAGTAGTACAAGGATTTGTTTGCCTAATTAACTCTGAACCTAGGTCAAGCCCCCTCAAGCCAACAAACCCCCCTCAAGTCAACACCATTGTAATACCAATGAAAATATGGTTGACATAGTTACAAAGCCTCATGGAAATGCAACATTTGAAGTATGTATGACTCAATTGTGTGTGGTAGAAAACACATTTCTCCATTAAGGGGGAGTATTGGAATAATGAAGAAATATCTATAATATTCTCTCGTATTTAGACCTTGTTATGATTTATTGAAATGTTCTCCTTATCTAGACTTAGTGGTTTGGAATTTCCCCCATTCTAGGAAGTTTTTCAACAATAATAAAATCATATATATGTAATGGTTTACTGGCTAGACAAAATGGGCCTCAAAACAAAAATGGACAATAAAAATAAACTTTATAAGAACCAGTAGGATTAAATATAATGATATCAATCATGGCGGATGATACACCATTTTTGGAGTAAAAAAGTAAAAAGATAAAAAATAAAAAAATAAAAACTACTTTTTCAACTCATATTTTCAACTTATCTCCCTACGATTTAACTCAAATTTTGAGCGGGAACACTATTTTGATGCAGAATGAAATTTTACATCCAAGGAGTACCCATGTTACATACTTTTGATGGACCCTACTACACAAAAAATGTGAAATACATGAAATAATGTCATTGCAATCATATTTTTTCATGTTTTTCACATTTTTCATCTAGAAGGGTCCATTGAAAGTGTGCAACATGGGTACTCCTTGGATGAAAAATTAAATTCCGCATCTAATGAGTGCTCTCACTCAAAATTTGGGTAAAACCATAGGGAGATAAGTTGAAAATGTGGATTGAAAACTAGTTTTTTCATTTTTCCCTCGAAAACTTGATGAGATGATATAATCTTATTTTATTATTTCCACTATTATTTTATAATATTCCTTAGGAGGCCCATTTTATACCTCAAATTCACTAATATAAGGTGTTGTATAGTGATCATAGGTCTCCCAAGATTGTTAATTCTAAAATTACCATGTCATGAGAGAGAGTTAACCCCAATAATAGACCATACATCGCAACTTGATTTTTGGTTTTTCGACCTAGCCCCCATGAATATTTGGCAATAATTTTTCCTTTGATATTATATATTACCCTTTAGACTCCTATAACCCCTAACATGGTCCATAGTATTAATATTGATATGGGAAATCATTTATTGGATAATTCTGTTGTCATTGTAGTGTTGGAATTAATGTCAACATGGTCTTGGTATTGTTCATCATATGCCTTATGTCAAACTGATGATGTTAGTAGTCCTCTTGATGTGTGATGAGTGTTTGACTTGTTGGTATTGTTGGCTGGAATTGATGCCAACATGTTTATGACATGATTTAGTGGAGGAAATAGTGTAGGAATGGGAGGTTGAGTAGAGATGGCTTGAGGACACGTTGTGTTCGTTTATTACAAGAGATATTGCCACATGTGTTGGAGATGCCTCTATAGGTGTTGGAGGCAGTTGTATGACCTGATTCTATTGTTGTAAGTGTTGAATATGCTACTACAGGTGTTGAATATGTTATTATAGGTGTAGGAGGTTTTTGGACATGTTTTTGTTGCTACTTCGGGAGCTAGAGGTGTTGGTGATGATGAGAAGTTTCATAGACTAGGGCCTTCATTTCACTGACTTGTTGTAGAGGTTCTTGGCTTGTATCATCACTTAAATACTTATCACAAAGGTTTGGAGGTGTGCTTTGGAGTTGATGAAGGTTTCCTTGAAGTTTGGCAGAGCTCTCAGCTAATTTGATTGAATTTTACCCATCCTCTACCCCAAATGTATGGATACAGGCTCATGCATGTAGTTGGAAGGCTCCAACCACTAGGAGGTAGTGTTGTGAGTGAAAATACAACTAAAATTTGGCAATTCTCTGGGTGCAGTTGAGCCCTAAGGTGTGTGTTTCTTCGCCTTCCTTGCACACATCAGGTGTTTATCTCTTTTCTGGCTTGTCTCTTTTGGTGCTCATCATGTAAAGGTTGGAAAAAGGTTAATGAGTTTATAGAATGCGATTAACATTGACAATATCCTTCATGAAGTGGAGATATTGGTATGATCTACTGAAGGAGATGAATATGGATCAAATCAAGGATATCAACAGAGTTTGTCGAGGTTAGTAGTTCTTAGTAATTATTGAGTTGAGAACCTTAGTTAATCTATATATTGGAAAGATCTCAATGATTTTTTGTTTGGATATGTTATGTATTGGGTGAGTGTGAGTTTGGAGGGTTGTGTGCAAATTGTGAGGGTTTCGATGCAAATTTTCTAAAGCATTTGGAGGTGTAGAAAGAAAGAGTAGAAGTATGTTTTAGCCAAAATTTTGTGCAGTGAGCGAGGAGATGACATACAGTTTGATTGGCGATACATTTGGTGATTCATAAAAGCTTGTTTATTCTCCATTTTGTTTTTTGGTTGCAACATTTGTTTGTGAGAATTTTTATTATTATAAAGAGGGTTTTTGTTGATGCGTTTATCAGTTTACTTCATGCAGCGTTTGTGTTGATTCACTTTATTTTGGAGTTTCGATTTTGTGCTTTGAAGAGATTGTTATTGTTATGTTCGTGTTGAGCAGATTGGGAGCCCAGTTTAAAAATATAAGAAACATGGTTTGCATGGAGGAAGTGAAGGTGTGGAGGCTTCAAAGTAGATAATGATTTGTTGGGTTCAGTAGAAGGAACAAATTTCTCCATCCAGTAGGTGTTGAATAGTCCAATGGTATTTGGGCAAGGATCATTGGTCATGGGGGCTTCCAACAGATAGATTTCCTTAGATTTGTGAGAGAAAAATACTTCCTAACTAATAGGTACCAGCATACTATGAAGGAAGCCAAGTATTTCATCTTATGGTTGTAATATAATCCATGTATAATTCGTTCAACAGATTAATGAATTGTATTGAGTAGCGCAACAATAGAAAGGGTGGTTTTTGACCTAGGAAGAGGGTTTTCCACTAGAAATATTTTTGTCTCTTGTAATTAATACTTGTATGGTTTTACTTGTGTTTGATGCTCTAATCCTTGCTTATGTGTTTCTGTTTATGCATGGTTTAAATAATAATAAATTGGAGAAAAATTGTAAAAGTTTATAAGTGACTTCATTGCTAATTCACCTGCCAGTAGTGATCTAGTTTCCAACAAGTTCCATGATTGTAATTCAAATGGGTGATGTTGTAATAGGGGTATAATATTATAATCTTTGGGAATAGTAGCCCTTAATTTTAAATATATTTTCTTGATATTTTCTTGTAAAGGAAAGAAAAATGAACTTAGAGGGATCCAATGGAAACCATCTAAAGTGATAATATTTAATGGCATAGAAAATTTACTTAAAAAGGGAAACCATTATGTAATTGCATAATTGTGCTTGTTAGACGTTCAAACATCTATATCCTCTTGATCAGACACTCAGTACTTAGCTCAAAAATCAAAATTCTCAGAATGTCTAGAAACATGAATGACCGTGCTGTCTCAGAAAAATGATACTAACACAACTCGTTTCACTAAAAACTGAGTTCATATGAGGAACCTATTGAGTTCTATTTTCTTTTCTAAATAGGCAAATTTCACAAAACAAATTTCCATTCACTGCACAGTTAACAGTCCGTACTACTGACGTGGAAAGTGACTAGGCAGTGTCAACTTTTGTTAATGGATCAATTGGAGCTCACCAAGTGTCACAGTGTGATTGGTTGTAGCTTGGTGATGTGGCAGGTGTGTTGGCACATTTTGATTGGTTAATTATGGGCCAATGAGAGAATACCATGTGGCAAGGCTAGAATCTGCCACATGGCAAGTCGAGAGTCTTCCATGTGGCACCTCCTAATGGCCAAGGAAGACACAGGCACAAATGAACATAGCCAACTACGCTACCACATGGTTCTTAACCATATTTCATTCCATATATATTTAAGTTTGAATGTTTCTGGAGTGGGCGGTTAGGAAGGGCATCCCGCGGGCTAGCCCTCCCCATGTGAACATCAATCAACGTAGTTATGGTTATCACAAGCTCTAACAGCTCCAACACTGCGATGGTTACCATATCCATTTGAATGCACAAACAGTGAATGCAAACAACAGACAACACCAAACTTAACCCATAACTGCAATGGTTTATGTGACCATGTCACACCACTATGGAAACTTTTAGGTCAGGGTTACGGTTAGATGGTGGCTAGTTAACGTGGTGGAAAATGCGACATTTATCACTTCCGCCTAAAATGCCAGTGGATACAGAACAGTCAGCCAGAAAACCGCCATATGTGATCGCTCCTCCAAATCTAGTGGGGTTACAATTAGCCCTAAATGCGCAGTTATAACACTAACCACGGATTAGCAAATAATAAACTATCTTATCATTGATTAAAATCAAAGTTAAAAACAATAACATTTTGGCAAATTTTTCTATTTTCGGGCCTGCCTCTAGATTTAGCGACCCTAATTGGAGTTCTTCCAAATTTGGAGGAGGATTTGTAGGGAAAAATTATTTAAGCCATAACTAGAGCATGTTTTGACCAAATCGAGGTCAAGAAAAGGTGTTCCTAGCTAATTTCCACATTCTGAACACATTGGTGTAGGTATTAGGAGCAAAATATCTTTTTAAATAGCATTTTTTTCCATATTGATCTAATACAGAGGCCCAAACCATGGAAGCTAGACCAAGAAGATGTAGCCTAGGAGGGGTGAACTCCTTCATCAAAAAATTGTGTTAAAGTGTTCAATTAATGGTTTGTTGTACTTTTTATTGTTGTTGTTCAGTACTTGTCTTTTAAGCTAATTTTCTCATGAATGTCTGATAAAACTTCATGTAATTTACTTGTTTACATTCACCAAAAAACCTAAGTAAACCTATGCACAGGAAGCAATGGACAAGCATTTGTTTATACATCTATAATTGAAATTAGCATAACAAAAATAAAATTCAATAACAGATCAAGTTGTTATCAGAGTAAAGGTTTATTTGCTTTATTGTCTGAGTTTTGTGCAGATAGAGTTTTGATGGTTACAAAAATTGTGATGCTTACAAGGTTAAAGTTGCAGAGAGAAGAAGGGAAATTGTTGGTTGCAATTTCTGAGGTAATGCCCAGAAGAAGGAGAACCACAAGGCCACAACCTCCACCACCCAAAGTTCCAATTGCAGCTGCACCTGAAACACCTCAATTTGTTCCTTCAACTGAGATTGAAGAGGTACAAACAATACTAGTTTCTGATCACGAATCCACAACCATTATGTATGGAGAAAGAGAGCTTGAAGGTCCTTCTACAGAAGAGGAAGGATTAAAAAAATATTTCTACACTTTAAATGAGATGGTTAAATTCCTCTATGAGTAGAGGAACACTAGAATGGTTGGAAAGACTTCTAAGCCTCCACATGGAGAAGGAAGCTCAGAAGACAAAGAAGATGATAATAAGGATTCCAAGGGTAATGGAGGAAATCCATCTCCATCTGCACCATATTCATCATCTTCCTCGTCATCTTCATCATCCTCAACATCTCAAACATCTTCCACTTCCACCACAAAAATTGTCCATACTCATTCGCAAACCCCAAAAGGAAAAACGGCCTTACTCAAATTGGACATTAAGTTTGAACTTCCCATGTAGAATGGTGAAGTGAATGTAGAAATGTTAGAACATTGGATTCAATAATTGGAAGTATACTGTAGAATTCAGAACCATCAAGAAGATGACATAAAGATCTAGTTGGCTTCACTGAGGCCAGAAGGAGCAGCATTAGTCTGGTGGGAAGCAAAGACTCAAGAGGAAATGTGAATTCATGGTAATATATCCATTTCTTGGGTTAAATTTGTTTATGCAATTAAAAGGAAGTTTTACACTTTAACCTATATGCAAAAATCCATTATGAGTTGGCAGAATTTTAGGCAACTCAAAGGCCAAACAGTCCAAGACTATACCTTGGAGTTTAGAAAGAGGGCTTTGTTGGTAGGAGTAATCTTGAATTCCCAAGATACAATATTGAAATATATTGGGGGTTTACATTCCTATTTCAAACATACTATCCTTATGTTCAATCCAAGAAATTTGGATGAGGTATGTGTGCAAGCCACACACCTTGAAGCAAGGGGAAAGAAAATTCAGGAAGAGGGTAGTAAGAAGAAGCCTTTCAAGAGTAAGGAGAAAGAGAATGGGGAAAATGGAAGGGAAATAAGAATGCAAGTGTGAAGAAAGAAGGGGACAAAACCATATGCCAATATTGTTCCAAAGCTAGGCATGATGAAGCCCATTGTATTACATCCTAAACTAAGGCCTAAGAAACAAAACAATAAGGGAAAACAAAATACATCCGCTACCACACAACATGACCTTGGTTTAGATTTTGGTGATGACACTAAGATTTTAGCCATGGTCACAAAAGGGAAATAACTTGTTGCAAGCACTAGTTGATCACACAGTCAAAACAACACTCCAAATGAAGAATCAAGAATAGAGTTGATTCATGTAAGGGTAATTTCAAACCATACAAATATTGATGCATTATTTGATAGTGTGTCACAACCAAACTTAATTTTAGAAGACTTGGTTAAAAAACTAAACCTTGAAACTGTACTTCATCATAAACCATATCCATTGTGTTGGATAGTCAACAATGCAAACTTACAGGTTACAAGGAAGTGTTTATTCAAGTTCGCCATTACTGAAAAGTTCATTGATGAAGTTGAGTTAGATGTAGTTCCACTTAACATCTCTGGAATCATTCTAGGTAGTCCTTATTTGTATGATAGGAAAGAAGTAGTTTATCAGCATGAAAAAAAATAATTATTCCTCAAGAATGGGGTGGAGTACATTGTGAGAGCCCATCGCAAAAAGATGATCAGTTCTTTGGTTAATGCAGGGAAGATGAAGAGACTAGTAAATGGAAGTAAACGTTTTGTGCTTCTGATGATCAAGGAAAAGAATGATATTGATTATGAATCTTTTGAAGGTTGCGATGAGAAATTAAAATTTGATTTGTTTGATGTGGTAAGAAAGCATGGCAAGATGTTTCGGGAACCAAAGGGGCTACCTCCCAAGAGGAGAATTGAGCATGAGATTCGGTTGTAACAGGATGTTCCCCTTCCAAATATTGGAATGTATCACACGTCGATTATGGAGAGCATGAAATTCAAGAATTGTTGAATAAAGGTATCATACGCCCATCTACTTCGCCATGTGGTTCAACCATTATTTTGGTACCGAAGAAGGATGGGACTTAGTGCATGTGTGTGGATTTCCGTGCACTAGAAAAAATCACGATAAAGAATCGTTATCCACTCCCAAGAATTGATGATTTTCTTGATTAGTGGAGGTATGAAAAGTATTTCACTAAGTTAGATTTACAAAGTGGTTATCATCAAGTTAGAATAGCTAAAGAGGACATTTGGAAAACCACATTTAAAACTAAAAAGGATAGTTTGAGTGGCTTGCTATGCCTTTTGGTCTTACAAATGCTCCAGATACTTTCATGAGAGTAATGAGTGATGTATTGAGACCATTTATAAATGACTTTTCCATTGTATACTTAGATGATATACTTATATTCAACAAATCCAGAGATGAGCATGTCATTCATGTAAACAAAGTACTTGATGTCTTGAGAAAATAATAGTTGTTTTTAAATATGTCGAAGTGTGAATTTGGAAAGACTTATTTAGTGTATTTAGGATAAATTATTGGAAGAGGTGAGATGAAGATAGACCCCACTAAAGTTGAGGTCATTCTGAATTGGTTGAAGCCCAATACAGTTACGGAATTAAGAAGCTTTTTAGGGGGAACACAATATTGGAGAAAGTTTATTGCTAATTTTTCTTCCATTGCAGCTCCATCACATGCATTGACAAGTGTCAATAAAGTCTTCCATTGGGGAGATGTACAACAGAAATCATTTGATGCTTTGAAGAGAAAGATCAATTCAACACCTATATTGGATCTTTCGGATCTTAGACAACCACCTAAGATTCAAACAAATGGTAGTCATTACTCCATTGGAGCAGTTCTTATGTAGCATGGTAAGCCCATCTCATTTCATTCTGAAATTTTTAATGGATTTGTGACTAACTATCCCACTTATGACAAAGAACTTTAGGCATTGGTACAAAGTGTCAAAAAATGGAAACACTACTTAATGGGAAAGGATACCATTATCCATACCGACCATTAACCATTGTAGTACTTACAATCACAATCAAAGTTGCAGCAGTGAAGACATTCCAGATGGATGGATTTTCTACAACAATATCATTTGGTTATCAGGTATAAAAAGGGAATCTACAATAAGGTAACTGATATAATATCAAGGCCTATTATAAATTCATTTGTTATAATCAAATATAATTTTGTTTTGCATGAAAGTTACATTGAGCAATATGCATATGGTAATGACTTTCAAGATGTGTATGAAAGCTTGAGTCACGGAAACCAAATTGAAGAGTTGGATTATCATGTACATAACAGTTTGTTGGATCATTTGGGCAAGTTGTGTATTCCACAGGGAGAGAGAAACAATATCATAAGGGAGACACACAATTCATTGATTGTTGGACACTTTGGTGTAGGCAAGATAGTAGTGAATCTCCAAAGGTATTGTTATTTTCCACACATGTTTGATAATGTATCTCATTTCATAAGGAAAATTGGATTCTACGACTAGTAATCCTAGTAATAGGAAACTTGGATTCTACACTCCACTTCAGGTACCTTCACGTCCATGGGAGAGTATCTCAGTGGATTTTGTAGGAGGTCTTCCATTCTCAAGGAAAGGCCATGATTACTGTATGCAGTTGTAGACAAGTTCAGCAAAATGTGTATACTAACACCATGTAAAAATAAAATTACAGCTAAATGGACAACTCATATTTTCTTCTAAAACATTTGGGTTCATTTTGTTCTTCCTACTTCCATTGTAAGTGATCAAGATTCTTGATTTGTTGGGAATTTATGGTCAAATTTGTGGGACATGATGGACACAAAGTTGAAGATGATTACATCCACAAACAGATGGAGAAACCAAGGTGGTCAAAAAAACAGTCATTCATCTTCTCAGAGGATATTGCAGCAAAATCCCAAGTTGTGGGATGAACAACTACATTACATACAACATGCATACAACAAGGCAAAGCATTCTTCCACAAACACATCGCCATTTGAGGCATGTTATGGCTACTTCCCAAGATCGCCATTGGACTTCATATTTGAGAAAGATGTCCACATTGATGGTGACAGTGACATTGATAAGGCAAGGAAGTTCATAGAGAAAATTTAGTTGATACATCATATAGTGTAGGAACAATTGGAAAAGAGTCAAAGCCGCTACAAGGCAAGGCATGACAAACACTCAGTTGATCATAAATTTCAAGTTGGAGATGAAGTGTGGTTATATATTAGCAAAGAGAGACTTCAAGGGGAAGGTAAAAATCTTAATCCAATCTCTTATAGTCATTCAAAATTCTAGAAAATATTGGTAACAGTGCATTTAAGCTTGATTTGCCTCCTTATATGCAAATATACTCTATTGTTCATGTTGATAATTTGAGATTGTTTGAGCCTCCTTTGATTGATGATCAAGGAGAGCATGCTCAACTGTCATCAATAAATTATTTCTCGCTAGAATATATATATGAGCTTCAGCAAGATCTCATACTTGACAGAAGAATCATAACTTCGAAGAGAGGGAATGACGAATACCTTAGAGTGGGACTCAAGGAACAAAAGCCTTCTAAAGCCAAATGGTTGCAGATTAAGAAGGTGAGGGAGTTGTAGCATCACCTGCTGAATAATTGATAGTATCTTTTGGGGTCCAAAAGGCTTCTAGTGGGGAGGAATGATCAGGCACTCAATATTTAGCTCAAAGATCAAAGTTCTCATAATGGCTCAAAACCTAAACGATCACATTCATCTCAGAAAAATGATCCTAATTCAACTCATTTCATTGCAAACCAAGTTCGTATGAGGAAGTTATTGAGTTCTGTTCACTTCGCTAAACAAGCGAAATTTTCCAATAAAAGGGCCAATCACTGAACAGTAAGCAGTCTGTACTGCTCATGTGGCAAGTGACTAGGCAGGGTCAACTTTTGTTAACAGATCAATTGGAGCTCGCCAAGTGTCATAATTTAACTTTTTGTAGCTTGGTGATGTTGCAGGTGTGTTGGCATAGTTTCATTGGTAAATTATGGGCCAATGAGAGAATGCCACATGGCAAGTCTAGAGGCCACCACGTGAAACCTCCCAATTACCTAGGTAGACTCGGGCATAAAGGAGCAAAATTTTATGGAGGCATCAGGGTTCATCCCTGCGACCTCCAGCACATAATCCACAACACATAACAAACTATGCAACCACATGGTTCTTAACCATATCCCATTCCATATATATTTAAGTTTTAATGTTTTTGGAGTGGGTGGTTAGGACGAAAACTTTTTTTTGGACCCTATATTAGGTTGGGCAAACCTACCTATGGTTTTCAATCCATGGTATTGGATGCTTCGGCATGTATAAATATGTATTGTAACATTGAAAGGAACATAATTAAAAATCAAGCTGGTAGTCCCGGTTTTGGGATCCAGGGGAAAATCTCTGTGCATATGTGTTTTATGTGTTATGAGATCAATTTTGGTGGTGAAAGAAGATGGTGAGCAGTGGAAAGATAGAGATCGAGAAATTTAATAGTCAGAGTTTTGAGTTGTGGAAACTCAAGATGGAGGATCTGTTGGTGGATAAGGATTAGTGGATTGTGGTAGATCTAGGTACTAAACCAACAGGAGTGACCGATGAAGAATGGAAGAAGTTGGATCGAAAGTCAAAGGTCACAATATGATTGTGTATCTCAGATTCATTATTGTTGAATGTATCAGGGGAAACTAGGGCAAAGACTTTGTGGGACAAGTTAGGGATTTTGTACCAATTTAAGTCTCTGGTGAAAATTTTTTTCCTTTGGAAAAAGCTATATAACCTAAGGATGAAAGATGGAGACTTGGTGACAGAGCATCTGAATGCATTTAATATTGTGGTAAGTCAATTATCGTCTGTTGATATCAAAATTTCAGATGAAGATAAGTGCATTAGTTTGTTGTGTTCTCTACCAGATTCGTGGGATAGTCTAGTTATTGCAATAGGTAGCAATGCAACTGTGTTGTAGTTTGATGAAATAGTCTCATCCTTGCTGACAAAGGAGATGAGATGGAAAAATATGGAGAGCCAGAATGGTGATGCCTTGTCTGTATGAGGATGGTCCCAGAACAGAAACAAAATTAAGTCATCGAGTGGGAGATATAAATCTAGAGGGAGATCTAAATCTCTAAGAAAACATGTAAATGTGGTGTGCTCGAAATGCAGAAAGGAAGGGATCTACAAGAGGGACTGTAAATATAAAGCTCTTGATAAATGAAAGGGATCTGATGATGCTCCTTCTGTAGAGGTGAAAACCACCTCAGTTGAAGTTGGGGATGTGTACTTGGCTTCTTCAAGTACACATGTAGATCATGAGGCATGTTTGATAGACTCAGGTGCATCCTTTCACTTCACTCCCCATAGAGAGTGGTTTTGTGCGTATGAGAAATACGATGGTGGTGATGTTTTCTTGGGGGATGAAAAGAAGGCTAGAATCATTGGTCACGAAAAGGTAAAGTTGAAGTTGCAAGGTGGAAGGGTTAGAACACTTCCAGGTGTTCTGCATATTATTGCATTAGCCAAAAATCTGATTTTTGTAAGCAAGTTGGATGATGCAGGTGTAAAAATGGTTTTCCAGAAGGATGTCTGCAAGATGGTTCAGGAAACACTGGTATTGATGATTTCAGACTGGAACTTTGTACAAGCTGCAAGGTAACACTGTTGTTGATGGGTGCAATAGTTCTATGGTTCCTGAAAATGGAGTAGAAAATCTAGTGGTCTCTGCAGAGAAGACCATGCTGTGGCATCAAAGGCTTGGAAATATTGGAGAGAAGGGACTTCAAATACTTTATGGTAAAGGTATGGTAGAAGGTATGAGTAATAACTCTCTGGATTTTGATTTTTGTGAAAATTGTGTATATGGGAAGCAGAATCAGGTGAGTTTCCCCTTTGGTGGTAAGAGGGTGAAACATATATTAGAGCTTGTGTACAGTGATGTGTTTGGACTTGTGAAGGTTTCATCACTAGGTAAGTCTGTGTACTATGTATCATTTATATATGACTTCTCAAGGAATACATGGATATATTTCCTTAAGAATTAATTTGAATTCTTTGACAGGTTTAAAGAATTTAAGGCTTTGGTGGAAAACCAGACAGAGAAGAAGATAAAGGTGCTGAGGACAAATAACGATGGAGAATTTTGCAGTAAGGAATTTGAAGAATTTTTAAGAAGTGTGGTATAACACAGCAGAAGACTACTCAATATACACCTCAGCAAAATGGAGTTGTAGAAAGAATGAACAAGATGTTGACGAAAAGGGCAAGAAGCATGCTCAGTGGTGCTGAGTTAGGACAAGAATTCTGGGCAAAGGCGGTGGAGACAACATGCTACCTGGTCAACAGATCACCTTAATCAATGTTGGAGGATAAGACTCCACAAGAGGTATGGACTAGTAAGAAACCCTCTCTTTCACATTTGAGGGTATTTGGATGTGATGCATATGTACATGTTCCAAAGGAGAAACAAACCAAGTTGGATAGTAAATCGGAAAAGTGCATCTTTATTGGGTATAAGGGTGGCTGAAAGGGTTATAAGCTTTGGAACCCAACAACAAGGAAGGTGTGTACAGCCGAGATGTGGTGTTCAGAGAGGTGAAAGAAGTTATGAAACATGAAGTCCAACCAAAAGAACCTGAGAAGATAGAGTTTGAGCTAAAGGAGGAAGAATCAAACTCTACAGTAGAGGAGGAATCAGAAGATGAAGAGCCACAAACTCTGGGTGTAAGAAGATCAGTTCGAGAAGGAAGACAGTCAGGAAGGTATAGTCCATCTACTTTCTGTTAAAATTTTGCTTTATATTTTACTGATGATGATCCCAAAACTGTGAAGGAAGTAGTAGATTTAGAGGATGGAAAAATCTGGAAAGAGGCTATGGTTGATGAAATGGCATCTTTGCACAAAAATGAGGCTTGGGATCTGGTGGAGTTGCCAGCTAGAATGAAACCCATTGGCAACAAATGGGTGTTCAAGAAGAAGACAAATGCAGAAGGAAAGGTGGAGAAATACAAATCTCGGTTGGTAGAAAAAGGTTATTCTCAGGTGCCGAGAATTGATTTTGGTGATATTTTTTCTCCTGTTGCCAAGGTAACTTCTATTAGGTTACTTTTATCTATTGCTGCTACTTTTGATTTTGAGGTAGAATAGATGGATGTGGAGACAACATTTCTTCATGGGGATCTGGAAGGGGAGATCTACATGAAGCAACCTGAAGGCTTTGCGGTGAAGGGTAATAAAGAATTGGTATTTAAGTTAAAGAAGTCTGTGTATGGGTTAAAACAGTCACCAAGGATGTGGTATCAGAAATTTGATACATTTATACAGGGACTTGGCTTCACGAGAAGCAAAGGAGATCACTATGTGTATTTTAAATTAATTGGTGACTATGTTATTTATCCAGTCTTGTATGTGGATGATATGTTGCTGGTTGGAAATGCTAAAGAAATTATCTAGGATTTGAAGACCCAATTGTCCTCCGAATTCGACATGAAAGATGTTGGTGCTGCAAACTATATTTTGGGCATGGAAATTAAAAGCGATCGGGCCAAGAGGAAGCTCTGGTTAAACAAGAGGAAGTATGTTGAGACAATATTACAAAGGTTTAATATGTAGGATAGTAAACCGGTGAAGGTTCCTATTCCTGTAGCTGTAAAGTTATCTATTGAACAGTATCCCAAGGCACAAGAAGAGGAAGAGGACATGTCCCGTGTTACATATGCAAGTGCAGTCAGTAACCTGATGTATGCAATGGTATGTACTAGACCAGACATTGCACATGTACTGGGAGTATTAAGTAGGTTTATGTCAAAACCAGGAAAGGAGCATTGGACAACAATGAAGTGGGTTTTCAGGTATTTGCATGGCACTAGTGATTTTGGTTTGCACTACCAAGGAAGACCAGGATTGGATAGAGTGTTGGATATTCATGGCTTTGTTGATACAAGTTGGGCTGGAGATATGGATCAGAGAAGATATACAAGTGGGTATGTGTTTAACCCTTTTGGAGGTGTAGTCAGTTGGATGAGTAAGAAACAATCTGTAGTGGCACTATCAACTACAAAGGTAGAATACATGGTAGCCACTGGTGCAAGCAAGGAAGAAGTTTGGTTGCAGAGATTATGTTCAAGTATGGGTTTATGTTGATGCCTCAAAAATCGCTATATCAACATCGGGAAAAACTACCCGGTTTAGACCTTAAAGGCATCTCCTTTTTCGTTTAGTGTGGTGGCTCCGAATGGATATAATGGGACCAGTTTCCTAATGATTTATAAATGGGATGGATAAGTGAATGATTTTCTAATATCTAATGAGAATGATGGATGGTTTATTATAAAATGAAACAATATAAATAACTAATCTTTCCCGGGAAGTCTTTCTATTAGTGCAATTTTTGATGTTTCTTATTGAAAAGTAGGCATATAGATGAATCTAACTATAACAAAAATATTTATTCATATGATAATTACTTTGTTCAAGTAGTTGAACAAAGTAATAACTAAAACATTATCACACTAATATCTATATATCATTGACATAGATATGTATGAAAAATAACAACTCTTAAACATTCAATAGTGATAAATCAAAGAATTACTGTGAAAGCATATACATATATCAGTAATAGTAAAATATATAAATGTTGGTTCACATAAAAGCATGAAGGGAAAACATAGATAGTAGTACCATATGTATTTGAGTCTCCTATGATATGAATCACATTCAGATCCTGCCTTTCAACTTGGAAATGCTTTTACAAGAAGCAATAGTGCATATCACATAAAAGTATTCTTCATTAAAACTTAGAATTCAGGTCTAGTTTTTATAAAAATAAATATATCGGAAGCATAGTAGTGCAACTTCCGATCCAAGTCTTAATACAAAAATTTGAGGACCCTTTCTAAAAACATGAAAGGGTCTATAAATACTATTTAAATTAACAAACTATGAAATAAATATGCTATGTGCTGGTATAACCAAATCACAAAAAATGTGAAAATCTTCTCGAAATGGGTATGCTATAGTTGGTTAGAATGGTTGATTGTATTGGCTAATCATCTAGTGACTTGAGCTAACAAATGGGGAGCATCAGTTGAATTTTTGGTGGATGACTCATGTTTGAGTGTAACTGAGTTGTGTATGTGGCATCAGTAATTTGGAGAATCATATGGCCAATTGCATCAGTGAGGCATTTCATCATTGTCCACTAACTATATGGTTTAACAAGGAAAACCAAAAGGTTTCCCATGTTAAAGTTTGAATACCTGCGATCAATCTTTCCCTTTGCTCCAGTTCTTGTTTCCATGTTTCTTCTAATGCTTTAACTGATGGAAGTTTCCCTAGAGAACACTCTCTAATTAAATTTGATAAATAAAGAGTATCATTAATCAGTTCAACCAAATTACTTGTTGTCGATCTGCGTCTTGATGTCGGTCTTTCTACTTTCATTAGTTAAGATTTCCATTTAGTGAATATGATTTCTTTATGCGATTCCAGAATTTGTGGTAGATTAGCGGCATTTCCTTCTTTGGTTTTTTGTCAGGAGAGAAAATTTGTTAATCTTTCATCTGATTTTTCGGAATTTAGTCTGACATCAATTTATTTATCAACCATAGATGATGAAATTTCACATAGGGGAAGAATGAGTGAGATGTTATGACATAATAGGCTAAACTGATTAGACAATGCCTTGGTAATTTGTAGAGCCTCCGATCTAAATTCTCCCACTTGGGGAATCGGGATATTCTTTGAATCTTTCTATTTGCAGTGATAGTTGAGTGATCTGTTCTTCCTTTTGTTAAACAGACATGGTTAGGGAGAACAAATAGGAAAACAATAGGAAAGATAAATCATTCAGTACAATTTTTATTCACAAAAGATGTACATTTATAGTACAATATGGTGACTGTTGGGATTCACATCCCAAGGTCCCTTGGACTGCTTGTCCATTCGGCTTCCACGCTAAACCTTTAGGATTAGGTGTCCAACATTCCCCCCCTTAATCCGAAGGGTTATGTATGAGTCCAAGAAAAGAGCTGTAATACAAAATGTGCAATAATGCATGGCAGCACTAGGCTGAATGTGCTCTATGAAATTTTGGTAAAAAAGGGCAGTGGTTTAAGGATAGCCACCAACACTGGAACGCTTAGTGCAGTTCCCGGAACTCTTCCAAAACTGGGGAGAAGCTGAAGTCTTCTGCTAGAGGAAGTGATCCTATTGTTTTTAAAGAGGGAAACCTTCAACCATATAAGGGAGGCCTCACCCCGCATAAAAGGTAAAACTTCAACCTGAAAAGGGAAGTCTCAACCTGTGACGGTTTAAGGATGACCAACAACTCTGGAATGCTTAATGCAATTCCTGGAACTCTTCCAAAACTGGCAAGAAGCTGGAGTCTTCTGCTAGAGGAAG